>OY829328.1:60029113-60119001 GCA_963691655.1 Toxonevra muliebris | reverse complement strand
CATATCAATATTACAAAAACATAATGTAATTTCTTGTACATTTTTTAATGTCAAAATTACATTGATTTCTCATCACTTATATTTCACTTTCAATTAATAATGTTAAAATTACATTTCGTAATGTCAATTTTGATATTTTTCATGTTGGCTGAATATTGTAAACAAAAAATGTTATTTTTACAACTGTTTTGCGTACTTTTTTTTTTGAGTGTGCATATATGATATAATAATAGTACCAAAAACGTGTTTTTTTAATCAATATTTAATTTTAATATTTATTATATTGCAGTTTGTTTTCTTATTTTGTTCCATTGGAATGGGACATCAGCATCTGTTACGCAGTGTTTGCAAACATTGCTTCTCATTTGGCAAGCATATCGATATGTGTCTTGATTTTGTGCTGACAGAGATGACATTGTTGCTGGCAGATTTTTCTGTATGTAGTCTTGGTCTACTTTCTGTGGTTCTATGAGGTCGCGTTAAAGATAATTATATAGTACTTTTTTTATTTCAAAGTCAACCTGAATAATATAAATGAATAGGGACAAAACGCACAGAACCAACGATCAAAAATTATACCAGTGCGAGAATATCTTCAAATTTATCTATATTCATCTACACAAATTTTTATAATCATTTCCCCTTTCCCAAAAAATATCCTTTAATAGGTCAACTTCCAAATTGTGTAATTCCCGTTTTGCGAGAAACGGATTTACCCAAAACTTGGGTTTTTGTATATTTTGTTCTTCATCAGACAAATCTTTTAATTTTCTTAAATTTTCCAACGCGCGGACGCAACGAGCTGCCTTATTTGACGCCATGTTAAGTAATGAAATTGCAAGTCATAGAATTCCCACATCAAAAATATTGTCGGCCATTTTGATTTCATAAAATGAAATTTGACGAAATGAATTATTTCTCGTGGAGACGCGGTGTTAGGAAGCTAGGAATCTTTCTTACTACCAAAAATGGAATTTTTTGGAGATGCCCTTTACCTCCGCCATTTAAGTGGTCAAAAAACAATTTTTTTTTCTTCAATAAGATATTTATAACATCTTTAAGAAATTTTGTAATAAAATGTTAAAGTTTAAAAAAAAAATTCTCCGAAAAGCCAATTGGAACTGGAATGTCTCCTTAGGGGGACCTTAAGCTTTCTTGGTCCAAAGTTTTAGCATTTTTTATACGACTGATGGATTAATAAAAATGTAGTTTCTGACCCCGGAATTTTTTTGTCATATATTTATAGACTTCAAGAACACGAAAAATTGATTATTTTCAGGTTCATGGAGAACCTTTCTTAAAATTTGAAAAGAATAAAAAAGCGGTCAGTTTACACATAAAATTTCAATTAGGAACCATCATGGTATGGGCGGGTTTTTACTACGCAGAAAGCACCCCAGTACGCTTCATTTCTAATAAAACGAACGTGAATTGATATCCTAAATAACGCCTCAAATTGTTCAATGAAAAAAAATTAAAGTATTAAAGTGGCTTGCATTAAGTCCTTATCTCAACCCTATTGAGAATCTTTGGGGGATAATTTCTCAGCGGGTTTACTCAAACGGGTGCCAATATTGTACCTTAGCAAAGCTACGATTGAAAATTAAAAAAATTTGGTAAGAAATACCCAACTTTGAACTTAAAAACCTCATAGATTCGATATGCCTCAACCTATCGAATAAATCATAAAATCAATTTGTGTGTACTATTTTAAGAGGTAGTCTCTTAAAACCTAGTCATTTTTTGAGACTTTTTTCATGGCGAAATCTTTTGTGAATTTTAATTTTTTTCGTATATAAAATTAGAGGTCTAATAAGAAAAATTTGTTTTCCTGGTTTTCCGATAATTTTCTTTCTTAGAAGAGCCGGCTGAACAGACCCCTGCTTATACCTTGTTTATATGGTATCTCGACTTTGGAATATCGGACAGCAGAAATTCAAATCGATTCTTGAAATATAAAACTCCCGCTATAGCTGGAACTAGGAAAACTTAGAAATTCAGCAAAAAATTGTATGAAAAGTGTCAATTATGATCTTAACTTCTAAGCTTTGAACATCTTGCTAGACCAATAAACATTATCCGATTTAGAAAAACTTTTTGCATTGTTTTTATTTGAAAATACCAATATCAGCTGTGGAATTTGAAAAAAATTTTGAGTCGAAAAATTTAAAAAAAGTTAATTTATGGCTAAAAATTTGGGGCTTTCAAGACCCTTTCAGAGCCTGAAGATGAGTAGAAACTTATCCACGCTGTTATCTTTTAATTTGGCGCCATTTTGGATATTTTTCGTATCCAAAAAATTTCCCTTTATGTGATCAGTTTTGTGAGTCACAATATGTATGCTATTTACAAAAAAAACAAATTTTTCATCAAAAAAATAAATTCTTCATTCAACAACTAGTCAAATGCCAAAAAAAATTGCTTACGAAAAGAATCTCACCTCGGTCATTCAGATTCGGCATAAATCTCGGGTTAGATCCTTAATGGAAATCACAGAAATACAAGTTGATTTAAATTATAGAGAGAACGTATTAAATTTTTCATATAAACGATACGAAAACACATGGAAATGAAGCAGTTTATGTATAAGAAATAAAAGGAGAGGGATCATACAACCTTCATGGCAAAAATCAGCAGCCCCCTTGCTTAAAGCACCTCATTTTCTCAGGGTGGGTCAATTAGCACACTTTAAAATGTTCAAAATATTTGTTTATAATATTTTTGAGTGCTGAAATGTCATATTGGAGATATGTGGGCACACAGAAGTAATTGTTTTAAAAATTTTCAAAATCTGATAACGAGTTTTGAAAGCTGTCCAAAATGGGTTAAAAAACTGTCAAAGCGTAAATTTAACTATGCAATCAGTATCTGGCTATTCATAACAGTTTGTTATTATTTTTGTTTTGTTTTTTTTTTTTTTTAAATGCTTTATCATGACTACTAAACGTGATACTTAAGTATGTGTAAATTTTACCTAAGCTCAGCTAAAAACTGGCGCCAAATAAAAAATTAAAAATGTTTATTTTCAATCCATTACCAAACCACAAAATACTGAAACCTGCCAGACTGATTCTTGTTTATTGCTATAATTAACAGTAAATACGCCTACACTTTATGCCAGAGCCAGAAAAAAAAAAACAAAAAAACAATGTGCAAATTTTTATATTTTTAAAGAAAATATTTTCAAATAAAAAGTGCGATTTTTGCTGCTAATAAAAACACATAAACAACAAATTTTTGAAATCAATATTGTATCTATCTATCGACCGAACGTGATCGTTTCATTTAAGCTTATGATTTTATTAATGTTTTGATTTTGTTTTGGTTTTTTATATGCCATTGTCATCAAATATTATAATTTATATGCTAACAAAAAAGAAGAAATATTTAATATGAAAAAGAAAATGAAAATATTTGATTTTTTTATTCGAAAAGGAATTTTTCGCGCACATCCGGTATGACATAAATAAAATAAAATAATCGACACATGATCGTCAAAGAAAAATAACACGAAATAGAAATATTTATTTTTTTTTTTTTTAATAATACTGGGAAAAATAAAGTTTATTGAAAATTTATGTACAAGTTTTATAGTAAATTTGTAAAATTGTACGCAAAAAATTTTGCAATTGCGATTTTTTACAATCAAAAGTTTCCAAATTAATTCTAATTGAAACGGAATTTTTTTTGTTTTTTCGTTAGGTATTTCGTTAATAAGTAAATTACTTACTTTAATGCTTAAATTTACGATCGACACAAATGTGTATACTTACGATGAAATAATTTGTTAATGCAAATTCCACTTGAATTTGTATTATTTCTCAAAGTGTGATTAATCGAAAGCTATAAAAAATAGAATTGCACTTAACTTCATAGACATACTTACGTAATGAGTTATACGTTAGCGTGAAAATCGCAACTTAAAGTCACCATGGTTCCATTGTCGGAAAATTATTCCGATTCCATAGTGAAATCAATTCATAGTACCCAAACCAACCCAATTTAATACTACTGTTAATCTGAAATTAAAAGCATTCTCAAATTTTTAATTCCTGAAGACCCCATTAAAACATAGGGCCTCGTTAAAGCATATTATTCTGCTTCTGCTCTGTATTTTCATCTTATTTAATATCTTGTCTACAATTTGTTTTTAGGGCGGTTCTTTTCCAGGAAGCTTTTAACCGGCTTCTTTAACGACTTCTTTGAGGATCGCAGTTAATGGCGGGCCTATAAATATTCAATTAAGGGAGCGAAATTTCGCACTAAATTTTCAACGTTTTAGGAGAAGGTTTAGTCATTCTCTTCCTCCGAGTTTATAAGGTATCAGCCTTGATAAGGTATCAGCCCACCGGAACTTTCTTGGAATTAAATTCCAATTTAGTTGAAATGTTTCCTCGAAAGTAATGGATTCCTTTTTAGTTCAATTCGAAAAAGTAAATTGGCAAAAGTAAATAAAAGGCAAATAAATATTTATAGAGAAAATACAACAAAAATGTATAATTTTGAACGAACCCTACGCACAAAATTGGCACTTTTTCAGTTTTTTTTTTCAATTTAATGACTCGATAGAATCGTAAGTATAAGTCGCCCATTTGGGCAGCATGCACGCTGGTCTAACGCCACTTGGCCCATGCTGAGCCTCTTTCTACCTTTTTCCTTCTTTTTTTTTCGCCTGTCTCCTCTTTTTTTGCGCTGTTTGTTTTTCTTTTTTCGCTTGTTTTTGCTTTTTCTTCTTTTCTTGTTTCGCCTTTTTTCCTCTAATCTTTTTTTTCCGTTCAATCTGCTTGCTCTTTTTGCAATACTTCCAATTCGCAATCGTTCGTCACAATGGCTGATCTGCAATGTTTGCGGCCTCGACTGGAAGCTTGACGAGTAAGTGCTTTCGAATACGAATGGATTTCTTCGAGCATGTGATCAAGATCGGCAGACTCAACTTTAACGTTCATGCCGACGTCCATATGCAGTGTGGCCAATTCAGCGCTTTTCCCGCTGATTTTAGTGCTTTTTGAAAATTAAAACGCGGAAAAAAGAGATTTAGCGCTCAGCTCGTTTTTTCAATTTAAAACATTTTCGAAAAATCTAAAAAAATTTCATTGACTAGAAGTATCAGAAGCGACGACTCAAAGATAAATCAATATTTTGGGGGAGCTTGGCAAGTTTCACATACAGACTCTTGTTTTACTCGACAAGACCTTCAAGAAAAATAGTATCACTTCCCAAGTATTTTTTACTGTACAACCGTATTATTTCATGCAGAAGCTAATAAGGCAAATATCCCATGCTTTTGCAGATTCTTCCTCTTCGTTTATTTTGGTTTGTTTATCTGAATGCCGATAACAGGCAAATGTTGTCCGCAGAAATGGAGCATGAATGGAGCAAGCGTTGTTTCCGAATATGTCGCACATGGGCACAACAACAAAACAATGCGCTGGCGGTGAAATCCCGGATGTAACGATGGAGGAGCTGTTAGACACAACAGGAAAAATGTTGGGGCGAACAATTAACAACAGGCCGCAACTTTATTCCAAGAGTCTGTTGGGCTTGTCCAATAAGTAATACGGCTTTAGAAAGGCGACATCCACGGTCGACGCCATCAGGTTGGTAAAAGAGGTCGCTCATAAAGCCCTTTATAAGCCAACCAAAATCAAAACGAAATGCTGTGCCACAATCACACTAGACATAACAAATTTTTTCAATTCAGCCGGCTGGATCAAATTCCTCGAAGAACTACAGAAAATGCAGATGCCTACGTACCTCCTCAATATGATAAGGCAGTACTTTACCGATAGAGTACTCCTCTGTGATACTGAAACGGATACTAAGAAATATACGGTCTCGGGAGCGTACCGCAAGGTTCAGTGATGAGGCCATTGTTATGGAACGTCATGTATGATGGAATTTTTCACCTCCAGCTCCCCAGGGTGCTACTCTAGTGAGTTACGCTAATAACATTGCGTTGGTCGCCACAAGTAAAAGAAAGGATGTGCTAGAATATATCTGCAGCGATGCAATAGCGGTGGGCAACAGGTGGCATGGCATAAATCAATTGCAACTGGCTACGCAGAAAACAGAAGCGCTTCTACTTAGTAAGAAAACCTGGGTTCAGGCTCCTGATTTGAAAAGATGAGGTGACAATAAACGCCAACTGGATTATAATCAAATACTAAGTGGCCATGGCTGCTTCAGAAGCTATTTCCACAAGTATTGTATAGTAGATGACCCAAATTGCCCAGAGTGTAGCGTGGAAGATACGGAAAGGCGCATAGTGTTTGACTGCCCCAGATTTGACTCTGAAAGAGAAGCGCTGGAAACGCAAGTCCATCGGTAGGGAACTTAGTGGAAGTGAACAGCGATGGTGGCGGCAATTGGAGGGCGTTGCAGAATTTTGCAAGTGACATTATGACACGATTAAAAAACGCGCAAAGAGCGAGAGCAAACGAAGAGCGTGAGACTGAACGAACGGTAACACATGCACCGAGCTGAGATATATTGCCACTTAATAGCAGCACGACCTCCATGCAGAGCCGAATTACCGCCGAACTTCAGCAGGGCAAATGACAGAAGGGAGGAACAATGGGGCGAATACCTTCTGTTAGGACACAAGCGGATCCAAATAATAGCGAACTGGTTAATATACGGATTTGCCTTCGAACAGACTAAACAGTCTGTTTTCTGGCCTAGGCTAGCTGACTCCATCTAAACATTTAAATCCCACACTGACGGGATATAGGCTTTTGATGCTTTTTGCTTGCAATAAAAAAAGGTTTTTCTTACAAGTACCCAACATCTATGATTTTAGGAGCTAACAATATCCAACATTAAACATATTCTAAATTCATCCATGGTAGAATCATTGAAGGATATTGTGGATTAAGTCTGTTTCTCATATATCCACAAATTTCTAATTTCCTGATCCAAATCTTTAACTCCTGACAATCTAAATTCAATCAGATGCTTGGTAAGGAAGTATATTTATACTTAATACCACTGATTTTAATTTGAGAATCTCTAATCCTCCGGGGATTAGATCCATCTACCGAAGCATCTTTGATTAATGGAAGCATCCAAAGTTTTTATCGCATACCCATGATTGATTAATTTAAATTTATTTCTCACTAACTACAACCAATTAAGACTCAAAAAAGTTTTCCAAGAAGGGAAAAAGCATAATGTTTGTTATATACTCGTACTTATGTAGTATGTAGCTATATTCAATAATTAGGCTAATATATCCATCTGCTCACATGCAACTCGCAACATCTTGAAGGGTACAGCTACTACATCACACGGTTTCTTTTTAAGTACAACTAACTTAGCGTTACCATATTTACGCAAAAGATTTGCGATTGAACTCTAATCATCTGTGGAATTTACGTTTTAAATTGTAATGTTAAAAAAATATATATACATTCATATGTGTAGTCGAATAAATCAACATTAAATAAATTGAAATTTAAAATTAACATAAACAATAAGAATAAGAAAAAAAAAAGCATGGCAACCAACTAATTTGCTGCTCTTCTTCTCCTTTATCTTTAAATCGTTGTTTATTATTTTTATTTTTTTATGTAAGTATATAATTTAAAGTAGAAAATTATGAACTGTGCGCGCTAACAACAGTGGGACCACCTCCACTCAATTCTGCACACTGTCAATATTTAGGCTTGTCGCCATTATAGTTACACTCAAAAAACTTGTTTCTTGGATAGATTTTTAGATTTATGAATAATTTCAAAAGAGCTGAGATTCCACTGGTGGTAGATTCTAAGTACATTTTTTGATTTAAGCTAACGAATCCTGTAGCCTGTTTTCAAACCGAATACTAAAGATTCGCACAATAAGAAATTTTATAAGTGCTATGCAATGGATAAGAGAGATCTGTCCTTAGGAAGGCTATCTTCTAGCTGCTGAATATCCAGAGAATCAAGAACCTTAAAAAGTTCTTTATATGAGATATATCTAACCAGATCTATGACTTAAAAGCCACTAAATGTCCTGGTTCACATAATGGGACTGTATTGCAGACCTTAAACAAAGAGCTTTTGAGTTCGCCTTGCTTGTAGTTGGCCCATCGCTTGTACCAAAGCGCACCTCAGACTGCTAGTGGTTAATTATGTAATCATATTGATCTAAATAAATTACTTCTACTTAATAAGACAGAATGTCGTCTGAGTCTGGAAGATGATAACATTACAACTCACATTTTACAGTATGGCTAAAAATTGACCACAGTGATTGACAATTGGGCCTCCCTTTTGAACTAATAAATAATTAATACTGAATATCCTCAAAATCAGAAAATTTACAAAGTAATACAAGTCGAAAAAGTGTAAATCAAAAACAGCGTATTTAGCATTTCAATCCGGAGAATTCTGCAGTCTCTGGAGCTGCATTTGGAATTACGGAAGGTTCACAAAACTAGGGAAGCTTCAAGAGTGATATACATATATCGGAAATATCTTAGCATTAACAACTATTCTCGAATTACTGGATATCTGGGGAATTAAAAAGCTATATGTATATAGGAAAGTTCTGGTTCTGGAGATCTGCCACTTGAAATACTTTTTTTCGCTGAAATTCCATCATTCCTAGAATATTAGAAATACTACAACCCAATACAGAACCATAAACAAGTTATAGAATCAAATTTACCTGCAACTTTTTTTAATTTCCAGTGTACAGACAACAGCTGTACTCAAATTGAAGAGGGAAGGAAAGAAGTACAGTATAAGAGGGGGAAAAAATTTAGACCCGCATTTTGTATTTAAAATCAGTATTTCTTTCTTATATTATTTAGTATTTGATTATTTTTATAAATAATTTATTAACATACTTTAAGCGTCGATATTTGTGCAATTTGTTTCGCACTTTGGTGGTAATTCAATGTACAAATGTAAACAGAAAAAAATTTAAAAAAAATACAAAATTGAATTACAGTGTTGGTAAATATGACAAATACATACATATATATATGTATGTACGTTTTTATATATGATTCCATAGATCTGTACCTACTCTACGTACGCACGTCACGAGATTGTGGGCTTTGGGAATTATATTATTATGAATAGATCTTCATGAGCGAGCGAGCCCTCATAAAAATTAAATAAAAACAAATAATTTATTGCGTATTAAATTTCAAAAAACAAAAATATTTGAAAACCAATTTGCCTGTTTTTTTTTTTTTTTGGGAAAATTCACATGGTCAAATCACATGTAATTTGCTTCTAATGAATATGTCTACTGTAACTTCTGTCACTGCCGCGCGGCACTGTGTGACATATTGAGAAAAAACTGTGGTAAAAAATTTTAGTTATTGCAATTTAACGAAATTTGGATGATATCGCTCGTTTGCTGCAATAATGTCATAAGTCAAAAAAATAAATATTCGAGAAAATCGCATTTAAAGATTTCAGTGAAATTACACTCGATAGAACACAATAACGATACATTCTCTTCTCACGAGGAGAGTTCTTGAGATACCGTTATGGTTAAATTAAATAGCAGTTATTTCTGCATTCTTGCCACGAAATTTTCTTCTTTTTTTTTGGAAAAAAAACGCATTTAAAGTTTTCAATGATATACCGCTCCGTAGAATGCAAGTACAAAAATTTGACATGCCAGTAATGTTGCCATAAATCCAGACGCGGAAAAATAGTATAATTAAATTGAATTCATAAACATCTATCACGAGTTTGAATATCTAACGCTGCATTTAGACCGCCCGAACGAATGAAGATTCTTTAGCTAAGAAATTGTAGCTAAAAAATGTTCGCTTGCACAACCACTTACACCAGCCGAACATTTGCACCGAACAATAATCAGAAGCCATCTTGTTTGCTCGCCCGGTGCAGATGGCACAACAGCAACACTGCATTCGAACTAAAAATCGAAATCAGTCCGAACGAAGTTTTTATCATTTGTTCGGCTCAGGTAACCATTTACACCGCCTGAACATTGCTCGTGAGAATTTTGTAGCGAACCAATGTTCAACCTTGGTTTAACGCTGCACAATTTACACCAACCGAACGAATGAAGATTCTTTCGTTAGCTAGGGCGATCTAAATGCAGGGTAAGGAATCATTATAGTGAAAATTATAAATGAACAGACTTAATTTCATTTAAAACACTCAATGCAAATTGCATTTTGATATTTACTGCACTAAAAATGCATGTTTAGAAATAAAATTGCTGAGCAGAATTGGCGCACTTCACATTTTGACAATGATCAGCTGATTAGACACTGCCTGAATAGCTTCAAAAAATATGGCTTCATTGTACGTGCGAATGGATAACTTTTTAAGGGTAATCTGGAGTCCCTGATTCTGACCCTGTACTCAGATTTTCTCTATCACGTTTGGTATTCTCGCTATGGGAGCCAAACCCCATTCTTCATGATACACCATTTCATTACCGAAATTTTAAGCATAAAAAGATAGCAATCGAATCTAAAATGACAAAGTAATCTAGGATTGAGTAAAAATAAAATATTCTCTAAAACACGAAATTTTTCTCAAAATCTGCTGTAGAAAATGATGAGCCACAACTTGAACTTTTGCAACTTTTCGCTGTCGGGTCTTCCCTGATCAAGAACCAGCAGTAGTCTGCCATCATGCCCTCATCCCTGAAATCTTGATTTCGTCTTTCGATTTCAGCCATATCTTAGTGGAACCGTTCGCTACTGCTCGTCACTTTCTGCACCCAGATTTGATGGAAAGAAGTCGAAATGGCTGAATAAAAATTGCATCTTGGGAGGCATATTCGCACCTGAATTTTTGGAATTAAATTTATTTACAATTGAGTAATTCAATAAGGAAAAAATCTGGCACTGTGACCTAGAAGATCTTTTGTACCAAGGGCAGAAATTAGAACAAAAGACGATCTGCTATCCTCATAAAGGTTGGAATTTCTTTTGTTGAAGAGGTTTTAATTTCATTACTTTTAAGAAACGGTTGGCTAAAAATAACACTTTTTGTCGAGCCAAGGCTACACATCCACACAGAATGTGTCTCGTTTGACAGGCCTAATTTACTCAGGTGATATCTGACCACATTAAAGCGCACGAGCAATCTGAATTATCTTATTTATCATGGCTTTTTGGCCAGTCTGAGTGAGGCCTGGAACAAGATCCCTACTCCTTTATGATTGATTTGGAACTAGTCTATCTGATTCCACAAAATGGATCCGGGCCTGTGTATAGAACCGATGAGCCCTGCCCAGCAAGTTCATCAGCAGCATTATTACTTGCAATGTCACAGTGACCTGGTACCGAAAAAAGCGCGACTTAGTTCTGGGCAGACTGTTAAAACACTCCTTCACCAACTTCGAAGAGAAGCTGTATGATGAAAGTGTTTTGTGAGCCGCTTGGCAGCCAGAGATGGCACACGTCTTAATTGCGTGTATTTCGGTTAAAAAGACACTAGGCCAAGTGCCTAGTGGAACTGAGATTCGAGTGTTAGGTCCAATGGCACCAACAACTTTATCACTTACTAGTTCATTTATTTTATCTTAAAGATTGGGTCTTGACAAAAAGTTTCAGGTTATGTGCAATTATAATCACACAGTGAAATTCAAATTTTGATTGATATTTAATTAAACTCGACACACAGTGACATGCTCACGCCATTGTTTCTGCTGCTGCTGTTTTCTGCTTATTTACTTTGAAGTAGATAGCTCAAGTGATTTACGAGTTACATATTTTATGCATATTTTTACATACATCTAAGTGGCGCATCTGCCAAAATCTACCTACCTGCCCACATATTTCATATTGTTATATTTACATATTTCTTTTGGTAAAGTAAAAAATTAAGGTTTTAGTTTTTCCACCTACAGATTTTTATTTACGGCTTTGTTTTTCTGCAACTAGTTAGAATTTACTTGTAATATATGAATGTAATCAACGATGAAGATTTCTTTTTTCAAAATGATGTAAAACTGTTGGAATTTTTTTATCAATTTATTTTGTAAAACTAAATTAACACTTTTTGTGTGTGCTTTGCTTGAGAGCGTACGTCAGTCAGTCAGGTTTTTTGTTAAACAAATTTCAAACACCCACTTTAATTTGGATTTCACTATACATGAGTGAACAATTTACGTGTGAATGTCTGTATGTATTTATAATTTACAACATTTTAATTGTACCACTTTAATGTCGTGTTTAACAAGCGTGTCTTGACTCTTTTTGGACAAACTTAATTTAATAAATATTTTTCTATTTAATTAAATATCATAATTTATTGAGAGTTTTTGAATATGTTTATTTTTTAGCATTAAAAAGAAGTTTTTACCTTTTTCGTTATTTTGGAATTTTTTGTTTTGTTTTAAAGTCGTACTTATAGATGTACAGCGTGATTTGACATCGTTATTTTAGGAGCTTATGTGATTTTAGTCAATTTTTATATTGACTATTTAACTAGATACTTCTTTTGGCGAAATGCAATACAGTTAATATTTTTTGTTATACATATATATTCATTAATTAGACTTGATTAAAGCTAGAGACTTAGAAAAGCAAACAAATGACCCTATTCTGGTTAGACTAACTTGGATTTCCTTGACAGTTATTCCTAAGCGCCCCTGTATATTGCAATAGCAAGCGACAAAATTAGGTCTAGTCTTACAAAGTAATGTTTCCCCATAACTAGTGCTGGCTTGATGCTTTGAGTGCTTTCTGACTATATTACAAACCCATATATGTACATCTATTCCTTCATCTATGTTTCATAGCATATAGAAACATACCTTTTAGAGATTAAATTAAGCAAAACCATATGACTTAGCAAATACTCCATAATCAAAGTTTTGTTTTGTTCTAGATAAATCTGCGAAAGATCTTGGTTTAGCTGTGATAAAATTACATAAGGAGTCCAATGAATAGTTTAGGTTATGTTAGATTGAAGTGGCAGCCTTATACTTAAAGGCTGATTGTGATATCACAGTACGGCGTGACTCCCCCATTAACGCAGTGGAGAACCATCATTAAGATTCCATAATCAATCTGGCTATGTCCTTAATATTTATGGATCATAGCTCAGACAGATTAGTGAAGAAAGGTGAGCTCAGGAGTTTTAATCTCCTTCTGGCCAGAGATGGGCATTCGCACATGGAATGGAGGACTGGTTCTTCTTCTCCCTCCGAGCCGCACCCCCGACAGAAGCCATTGAATGGCAGTCCTAATCTTGCAACATGCCTTTCTGTGAGCATAAAAGTCGTAATGCTGATGGAGTTTATGCTAAGGTTGAGTAGCTGTCTAGTCTGTCTATTGTCGATAGTGGTCCATGTTAGCCTGGTAATATCACAAGTATGCTCCGCTACCCAGGATCTTTTTGATTCCGCAAGGTAGTTTTACTTGATGGCCAATTTAATAGACGTAGAAGGGACACCAATAGTGCAGGATGGTGATATTTCGGTAAGCTGAGAATATCCATGTGTTCAGGCCCTGCGAGTGACTCGATAAAAAGTTGAGTGAAGATTGGCAGTCAAGTGTCAGTGAATATACCGGCAAGGGACTTGATTGCTGCTTGGCTGTTGCGAATAAGCCACTTGGATGCTTGATAAATAGCCATTACCTCCGCCTGAAAGACGCTGCAATGGTCAGGAAGTCGGAACAAGAGTCTGAAATCCAGCTTACTACTACTGGGGATGTGGGTGCAGAATGTGTGCTTTAAGTTAGGGATAGAGCAAATATAGTCTACATAGAATCTTGGCATGGCCCAGGTTCGACCTAGTCTAGCGAGTTAAAACACTGAGCCTGGCAGTAGAGCACTTAGTTTGTTGCTTAACCAGAAATGAGATAGTACGGAAAGTTTTTCTAACCTTCTCCAGTGGTTTAAGGTTGGCAGACTTTGCAGTAGCTGATGACCAATAGACGGATCCATAAAGAAGATGAGGTTCGACCACTACTGTGTAGAGCCAGGAAGTAGCTCGAGGTTGAAGGCCCCATATTGTTCCTAATGCCTTCTTACAGCAGTAGAGAGCGCAGGAGGATTTCCGTACTCTCTCTGCTGTGTTAGCTTTCCATCAAGAACAATTCCTAAATATTTTTTGCAGCCGGCGCTCATAGCTAGATTCCAAGTAAGAGGGGATAATACACCTCCTTGTGGTGTGCCTCTATTGACAACCTTTTTAACTTTATCATTTCCAATAGAGGAGCTGATGATTTATTAAAGCACTAGCTGACCCGGCGAACTTCGTACCGCCTAACAGTCAATGAATGTCGTGTTACTTTTTAGCTGAACTAATTTAGGCTTTGATGAACGTAAAACAATGATACAAAATAATATATTTATATAGATAGAAACAAAAAAGTATTTTATTATGATGAATGATGATGAAAACATACATACAGAATGAGAATAAAAATAAAAAAAAATAAAAAATAATAATTAAGTACTTCAAACTCATGTCAGAAAAAAATGATTGAAAACTATGCAGATTGGGGAAAAAAATAAAACTCGGATTAATTCATTAATAGGATTTTCATTCAAGCACTTTGTGGTACGACATTCTTTGTTTTTTGGTCAGGCGCAAGAACAAATAAAGCGGATGGTTTGCCGACACGTGAGCATGCCACGTACAATTGACCATGAGAAAAACATGCATTTTCTAGATTGAGGCCACAAATAGTCAAGGATTGGCCCTGTGATTTGTTGATCGTCATGGCGAAGGCAAGACGAATCGGGAATTGAATTCGTTTAAACTCAAAGGGCATATCCGTTGGGATTATCGGAATCCTTGGAATAAGAACTTCCTCATCTTTAAATTTTCCTTTAAGTATCGACGCGTGAATCACATTGCTCATCAGTTTTCTTATCACCAAACGCGTTCCATTACACAGTTTTGGTTGGTTTAAATTTCTAAGCATGATGACTACCGAGCCAACTTTAAGTTTTAAATTGTGCGGTGGTAAACCAGGCACATCCAAGGAGTTTAAAAATTCAGTTGGATAATTAGTGGCTTCTTCTTCGTTTGTTACACAGTCGATAGATTTGAATGAATACAGAGTACCTACGATTTGATTTTGAATTATAAAATTGAGGTCATATACATCTTTATTTTTAGCGGCCAAAATTGCTCGCTCACTTAACCATTTAGTATTTTTGTGGTTAGCAATGATATCCGGGAATACTTTGTTGATAAGCTCGTCTTTTGATGATACGAAATTGCAAAAATTTGGAGGAAATGAAATCAAACCGCTCGATTTGTCAACAGGAACACGGCCATTACCGATAGTCAGCAATTGCTTCGAGAAATTATCAGCAGATAGATCGTTCAACAATGCAATTCTCATATTTACAGACAGTTGAAGTTTCTTTACATATCGCCACAGATTTAATGCTTTGAGGCAAGCGTTTATTTCGACGGCAGCAGTAGATCTTGGAATGACTGGTAGTGTTTGTCGGAAATCGCCAGATAATAAAATCATTGCACCACCAAAACATCTCGAGTCATTGCGCAGATCTTTTAATGTTCGGTCTAGTGCTTCCAATGCGCGTTTGTGCGCCATTGTGCATTCGTCCCATATGATGATTTTTGATGCTACTAAAACTTTGGCCATTGCGGAGTGTTTCGAAATGTTACATGTCGGTTGTTCAGTAGTTTGAAGGTTTATATTCTTTGTAGTTGCCCAGTATTGCGTCGTGTAAGTACAATATCACGTGTTTCCAAGTTTTCACCAACAATCAGGATTGCCACTTCATCGATTGTTGGAGCATTAAATGTGCGTTCATGTGTTCCAGCTGGTCTTTTATCTGCTCTGATCACAACTTTATAGTCATTACTTGGCATGCGCTTTAAAGCAGTCTTGAACAGCCTGACCAATGCATGATGTTCATGAACATTTGCTGCAGATCTTGGAGAATTGCTCTTTTCGTAGCTGTGTTGATCCCTTGACGCCGGTCAAGTTGTTCTTCCATATTGCCCATGAAGTATATTTGCAAGAATTTATGCTGTGCATCTTCTATAGGTTGCAATGATCCAATGCGATGGCAAATCTGGCCTTGAATCTGTAAAGTCAAAACCATAGTTATAGTTAGATTTACAAACACTTTTTTTACAAACACTTTTTTTTCAAATAATAACATGCCATTTTTATTTCAGAGACAAATACAGAAATCTAACAAACTACATTCCAGATTTTTTTTACAATGATAGAAAATAAAGTTTTTAACGTAAATTACCTTAAATGTCGGATTATATCCGTGTTCTTCGATAATTTCCGCCCCAAATGAAGTCATTTGGAAACAGACATTGTATTTTTGAGTGTTCGCTAGAAAATGTCGTGATTCTAGTGTTTCGCCATAAAGCAGGGAGCACAATGGCTCTGGTGGCGGGACCAACAATGGCAATTTAACTTTACCACTAAGGCAGCACAAACCAGGCGTTTCATCAGCAAACTTCAATGCTCCACAATGTTGGCAAACAACGTCCATTGGACCAATGCAAACTAAACGATGCAAGCTGTAGTCGATGGTGCAATCATACAGAAACGCTGCTCGATTCAAATCAATACTTGAACCATTTCTTCTTGCACTTCGAAGATTATTCCTCTGTTCATCTGTACGATAAGCTCGACGATTTCTCGTTTCTAACCTAGCCGTTTCACGGGCTGCCTCTCTTTGCTCTTGTGTTTGAGAAGCACGAATTAAGGCCCTTCTTTGCTCCATACTAACGCGGCGCTGTTCTCGTGCAATTTCTCGTTCTCCATCAGATAATTGACTCGCGATATTCCGTTGCCTAATTGCATTACGGCTTCGCTGGGAAAGATTAGATCTTCTAGGACGCGGCATTGTTATTAAGGATTGGACAACAAATGTTTGACATGTAATAAACAAATCAGCATCTATAGAAATGATTAAGTATTCATTACACATATCGAGTTTTCATTGTTTTTAAGATGTATTCTGCTATTCGGGACGGAAACAAATCCAACAAATCAAAAACCATGGCAATCGGTCCAGCCGTTCTCGAGTTATAAGTGTTGTAACAAACACGACTTTCTTTTATATATATAGATTAACGACATCGTCGGGGCAAACATTGTCGAAAGCCCCTCCGATATCTAGAAACGTCTTTTCTCAACTTCCTCAAAGAGGACATATAGCGCTGGTTTCACAGACTTCGCTTTTTTTTGTATAGGTATGCTGTGCTTAGGATTTTTACGGTCGAGAGCTCTAGAGGTCATATTGAGGAGTTTTCGAAGTCGACAAGCCTCAGAGGAGCTTTCTAAGCTACCACAGAAATTCCTTCAAGACGCCCTTTTGGTTTTTCTTAGAGTGTACTTAAGTTCCCTCTGATTGGCTTTAAAGGGAAACCAGCCATTGAAAGCCTTGGCTCTATTAAAGAGTCTTGTACATTCTTTTCGTAGCTCTGCAATCTCCGAAGTCCACCATAAAGGTTTAGTCTTACCTCTAGGTTTAAAAGAATTGCAAGCCGACTTGGTAGCAGTGTTAAAAAGTTCTATAATATAATTTACCTCTTGATCAATATTGCAGTGGTTTTCAAAAGTGGGTGGAGCAAGCTGTATTACATGTCTGACTGACTGTCCCATTAGTACGCTTCCTATTGATGACGTTACTAGAACCTGCAGAATCTGTAGGATCTAGTTTATCAATGGTGTAGTTAATATAATTATGATCAGAAAAGCAGCACTCCTACGAGACGCTCTAGTCTTTCAGTAGATGGGACGAGAGTTCATTTACTAAAATGACATCGAGAACCTCCCTTCTATTTAAGTAATGAAAGTTGGCTCGTTCCCCCGATCAGCAATAGCTAAGTCATGATTAAGGATAAAATCAAGGAGGGACCTACCTCGTTCATTTGTGTACACGTCTCGTGATAGGCGTTGTCGTCGGCACCGATTATAACCGGGTCCCGCTTACCGGAAGCCTCTGAAACCAGAAGCATCAAAATGTAGCTGAAGACGATCCAGGTGGGCATGGCGTTGATCACAATAACCATGGCAACGTTGTCTTTATCGCTAAACCTGGAGAGTGAAAGTGCGTTAATGCTATTTTTGTTTACTTTAAATATAGCATAAACACTTGTTCTACGGATGCTCTGAGCGTAATGGTGCATCTCCTTTCTACACACTCACAGTAGGTGGAAATAAATCAATCAATGCAAAGTTGCTATTTTTTTTATCGACAGCCCGGCTCTCTTCAGTCCACCACCATAAAATCAAAGCTATTTGTAGAGGAGCGAACTAAATTAGCGCGCTCAGGGACTTCTCATAACGAATCTTCAGGGTAGTCGATTTTAGTCAATCTGGGGGTCGTCAAGAAAACCTGTACCTGTCTAATACCTGGCTAATTAGAGGTGGAAGACACCTATATCACCGTGCATGCGATGGCCATCATATTATGAAGGTAGATCTCGCGAGTTTTGAATACGGATCCAGTTTTAATTTGTAATGATTCAATCATAAATTGTGAAAGTTTTGTAAAAAAAAATTCTAAACTCAAACGTGCCGAATTGCTTATTTCGACCTGCTAGTACTTAGAGCTGGATAGAAATGATTACATTGGGAATTAAAGTTCCACAATTTTACATTCAATATATTTTCTTCACATCATTGGTGACTTAAGACATTTAACGGTTAATTGTAGACAATCAGTTTTAACAACAGTTAGTTTTGAATTAAAATTAACTGTAAATAAAAAATTCTCACGAATAAAATAAAATGACATTCAAAAAAGAATCGTACATCACTGCTGCCATATCAATGCAAATTGTATAATTAATTTTCCATGGTAAACTTCTGCGGTTGCAATTTCTTGACAGTTACTGTACTCTGTGCTAATCAAGTGCAACGAATTAAAAATGCAAAAAAGGGTATTCTTTATAGTACATTGCAATTTCATGATAAATAATTTGTTCGTACCACATTTTTCCTTTTTTGGATTCACAGTTTCGTTATGGAGTTGTTTTTTTGGTTTATTTTCAAGGAGTGTCTACGTCAATTTACCTGTTTCCAAGTTGTTGAAATATGTCGGTCATGAATTCATTACGGCCTTCATTCGATTGCAAGCGCGATGCTCATTTGCAAATTGCTGACATCAGTTTCAGAGTATGTTATTATTTTATCATCCTGTTCATTCATTTCATCAATGCATCCAACCAACAGTTGCTGACAGTTGAGGTAATTGTTGTTGTTGTTATTTCATTTTGTCATCGTCACATTAATCAATTGGGATTATGATTGGCCAAAACTAAAATAAGGGCGGCCTAAAAATGTAATATTCTCCATTTTGTTTCATATAGTTATGTGCAGCATGGTGAAAATATCAAGTGTCTTCGAATCAGTTTATATTCATATTAAAGTATATTTCTTTTGTAGGTACATTGATTTTGGACTTGTTTAGGAAGACGTTGGTATTGTTATATTTTACAATATATCTTTTTCCTTAATATGAGCCAACTATTTGTTAAATAAAAATAAATTTTTTTAAACGAAGAATAATTATACCGTGTGTCACCCAAAATCTTAAATAAATAACACCAAGCTACGCTACAAAATGTTGGTACGCTGAGTAAAATACACTATTCAGGGTAAATGCTTCAGTTTCCTCTGTATTTCGTTTTCAGACATCAGAAGCGAAATTCAAAGTCTTCTATCTCAAATTTAAATGGATTTTTGATGACTATTTGAGTTTCGACCCCTATATGAAAATAAGAGGGCAAGAAAAACGTGTACCAAAATTATGTACGATAGCTTAGTTTTATTCCATTAAGATTTTTAAATATTTTATTTTGTTTTTAAAGTTGAAAAAATCGTAGTTTTATTTATTATCAAACCAATTAAGCCATTTAAATAACGGCCTAAAAATATAGAAATGTGCATATATGAAATATAGAAAGAATTATGTAGTAAGTATATTTTTTACAAAAAAAAAAATTAATGTTTCGTAAACTTATTGTGAATTATAAATATCTATAATTAACTTTACTCCTCAACTTTTACAACAAAGTAGAAATCCTAAAATATGCAACCCTTCTCTTTTTCTCTTTTCCCTCTTTATCTCCTTCATACTAGACTTGTACATATAAGTCTGTGGTTATATTGCGGGTATACTCGGCGAACACCATGAAATTGTTGTTGCACCGAACACAAAGAAAGAGTCTTTACTCGCTCTCACACCGAACACGATCTGCTCGGTGTATTGTATACCGAGCACGCCGAGTATTCAGGGTGACAATGAGTTATTTTACAAAACAGTATCATTACATACAAACAAACGAGTATATTTTGCCAAAAAAACAGCTCTGCAACGAGCCGAATGTAACCACATTGACCGAGCACAGGAGAAAATGTTTTGTGTTCGTCGAACACCAAGCACCAATATAACCAGGCGCTAAGAAATGTATAAATAGTTTGGTAAAATAAATTCATTTTTGACAACAATTCCACAAAAAGCTTCTCACACGATTCCAAAATTGCAAACTTTCATTTTTGATTTTTCATCTGTCTGTTCATATACAATTCATATTTAAAAATCTTCGCTCCACGACACATAATTAGGTCTGCTACTTTTATTAAATTTTTATGAGGAGCTGATTTTGTTTATAAAAGTTCAAAAAAGGATACACTATTCAATCAGGAACATGACATTAAAACCGGAGACTCCCCCCGGAAATTGAGGGCATCTGATGAGCCTTATGTATTAAGTATTTCATAAAATATAGTTCTCTCAATTTATTGTAGTCAGTTCCCTCTCTCAAGTGGCCGAAATCTTGCGTACATAGAACTATGGGGAACTATTGAAAATATTTACTAGCTATTAGTATCTCTAGAGATATAAAGACCAACTCGATTTATTAACGCCATTAAATTACGTTGTTCGACCATAATTAACTTAAAAAAAAAATAAGGTTTTGGATTTTAGGAGAAGTCTATATCTGTTTCATATTTTTTGCTGGGTTAAAGTTTACCATTTTTTATTACTATTTTGATCCAATAAAACCTAAAACCTATCTTGGTTAGTTTTGCGGTTTAAATATTCAGCAAGCCTTAATAAAACTTCCCACAGAATGTTTGTCTGAGACCTATTAACCCTTTAGCTACCGCTCTCTTTTTTAGTTCCTTCCAAAGAAATTGTCTATTCAATCCATAACTCGAATTCAAACAGGAATTATATTGTATGTTCTAGACAAATATTACTTATAGAATTCTACTATAGGTCACTGAACACTGGAAAACCCTAAATTAAGTTTTAATATTATAAATTAACCAAATAAGTTTTAAAACTTTACAATTTTCTATTTTGCGATGCAAAAAATATTTTTGCAAAAATTTTTTACACTAAAACCAAATTTCCAGTTTTAATATGTTCAGGGAAAGTATGAGCAGCGTTTCTTTGGAACTTACCAATTTTCTTTTGATCCTTTTATTAAAAATGCACATTCTTATGAAAAAATCAAAATGGCCCATAAGGGAGGTAGATAAAGGGTTAATATGTTCCAAAAAAATACTCTGCAGATAATTTTAATATAAACCGCAGAACATTCAAATCATTTGAGCTGCTATACTATATTTTAGATTTATTGTACCAAAAAAGACAAAAATGGTCAAACTATAAACCATAACAAAATATAAATTAGGTCCGAACTTTTATAACGTCGTGACCAGGCTCTATTAGAATTATTATTGTATTATTTAAAGTTAATTCTGGTTTGGAATATCGACCCACTTTGGGCCACTTTGTATTTTCTTACAAAAACAAGAGAAACCTAAATAAGCGCAGCTAATTTCAGCTCTGATATAAATGAACCAAGTACACTACAGTTTTACTAAGTAATACCATCAGATTTACGTTATACTAAGCGGATCAGCTCTTGATTAAGCTAAACAATAGCGATAAACTGAACAAGTCAAGCCAATTTAAAATATATGAATCTGCAGTCATAAAAGTTTCTGTACATGTTGAACACATACAAAAATAGAATTTATGTTCGCCCTATGGTAATCAAGTTTGTAAATTTTAAATTACTAAAAAGTTATTCAGATATACATGCATACATACATACATAACTTCCCAATCAATTACACGCAAAAGAATTAGTGGAACTACATACCAACAACTGCACTTATGACACGCATATGCCCATCAGTCCCACAGACAACACAGAATTCTCAAATCTCTGAAAAGAAAATGCAAACAGAAGAGTAACACTAACTTGACTGACATAACTCACGCGGCAAACAGTGAGAACTTTTAGTAAACTGTATGTCTGTCTCTGAATATGTCTACAATTGAAACCGCTGCGTATGCGCAGGTGAAACACTCAAAATGAAGAACGCACGCTTATGAGATGATCTGAGGAGTATAAGGACGATTGGTGCTACTACTACCACTACTACTTAATGTAACTACCACTACTACTGTGACTGCTACTACAACTACTACTGCATGAGTTTCATATCCATATCTTTATAATGCGCCAGTATCTGTCTGCTGCAGAGATGTGCATCTGTGGCACGTCAATTGAACGTGCACCAAGATCAAGACCAGAGAAGGAGTAACAACTAGTAGGTACGTGCATCACGATGCCATCACTACTTTTTATTTAATATTGTGTTTCTAAAGTTTTTTTTCTTCTTATTAATTTACAGCGTGGTTGCAATTGCTGCTGCTGCTGCGCGCGCACTATTGTAATTTCTGAAAGTTGGTAGCATACGCTGCTGTCGCATTGAAATCATATTAGTGGTAGTGGTGAAGTTGGTGATGTCAGTCCATGGAAAGTAGTGGCAGAAATTTAGATGAAAGAAGCTGCTGCTATTGCAACTAAGTGCATGCGAGCAGATGCATGGCTTACTGCTTGCTTGGTTGCCTTCTGGCTAAAAAATCGTGTGGCAAGTGCTCGCTCATCACAGGCGAGCAAATGAAAGCAATAGGCGTGCAATATTATTTGTAGTAGTAGATTGTAATGTGCAGAACATTGTTGTAGTGATTCGGTTGGTGTTGCTGCTGCACACCATGTTGCTGTTGTTTTTGGTGTTTGTTCAATTTAGTTAGTCAGTTTTTAGTTTGTGTGTGTGTGTTTTTTTTCTTAGCGGTGAATGCGCGGCATGGTGTCAAACGTTTTGTAATCTGTCACGTCGCATCGTTTTAATTTTTTTTCATGCCTCCATTCTTCCCATTTTTTGTTTTGTTTTTTTTTTTTCTATATGCGAGTGTGTTTTGATTCACTTTGCGCCATGGGAAGTTATTTTCCTTCTTTTTCGTTGTTGTATTTTTGAACCTGCTATATACATACATACGTAAAAAAGAGTTTCATTTTGATTGTTTGTTAAACGTAGCAATTTTTTTGTTGCTCATATTTTTGTTATTTCTTATCTAAATTATTATTAGTTTGACCTTCAGCTTAAGGCTCCTGGTGTGTAGCTGCATGCATTTATGCACATTTTATTTATAAATTTGAGCTGAATAAAGATATGACTCACTGTCAGTTTATTTGCAAGTAACTTTTATTGCACAAAGGAGAAATTTTAAACTCCCATAGAGAATTTTGCCCCTTGATGATAATGTTGATGAACCAGCAAGAAATGAACACTAAAAGAAAGTATCAATTCATAGTAAATTAGGATGCTGCACCTGAATGCATATTGTTATTCATGTAAATATAAAAATAATGGATGCGAATTCAACAAATGCTTTAATTTTTTTGTATAAAAAAAATCCAGAAAGTTCCAAAATTTGTTTTATTAAATTTAACTAGGGTAATTTTTCCCTGACAAAATTACATTGAAGATTTCAAAGCTACTCGTAATTAGCAAAATTAAACATTGGAACTATGGTTGGCATGGGTTGTATGGGGACCTAAATATTTAACACAACGTTGAGTTGAAATGTAAATTTTTAATTGGACGAACCACTGGTTGTGGGACATGTTTGGTTTAAAGTTCATAACATTTTTTTGGATAATAATTTCACCGTGTCTTATGACTCATTCCAAATCTGAGGTCAATACCTAACTTTAGATTTTGATTTAATTTTTGGAATAAAACTGTCCTTTGATCCGCTGGTGCAGCGGTTCCGAACTGTATTTACCCTACTCCCCCCTTTTCGAATTCGTGTCAAACTCAAATTCCCCCCCCCCTCCCTCCTCTCTTCAATGCTCAATTCAAATTTTATAAATAGGGGAATGTCGTCAGAGTTGACAGACATGAATTTTACGTGACACGCGTGAACACGCACGCACGTGTCATAATTTCCACGTGAGCAAACGCGAGAGTGATTGGCTTTTCATAATTCCTACGTGAACATTCGTGAGCGTGACATAATTTCGACGTAAAAATGCGTTACTTTTGACGTCTTTATAATTCACAGTTTCTGAAATACTTAATTTTGGTCGAATATTCAGCGAAAATGTGGACCAAATTTTATTTTTAAATAAAAACTTTTAATTTAAAAGCGCATGCGTGAGTCAAAAAGTACTCACGCGCCCATCGCTACTTCTAATCAAATTTTTACTTGCAAGAATTTTCCAATCTAAACGTCAACAAGAAGTGTGTTTTGTTAATTTTGTTAATTTTAATGGATTTGTTGTGTTTTTTTTTTATAAAAATGAGTGTCACAAGAAATGATTTCAACAAATTATTATAACCGATCAGCTGTTTACTTGTCAATTCCTACTAGTTTTCTGTTCACGTTCTTTTTCTGCTATTTGTTTCTTTCAGAGAATTTTTTTTTAATCTCTCTTTTAGTCTCGCGTTGCAAGTTTTTATACCACGTTGAAGGGGGTCTTCCGTGATCAAAAACTATTCTCAGTTTGTCTGGGTTACGGTGCATATTTAGTTTATATAAAATAACTTATATAGGGTATTGAAAGATTAAGAACTATCAAATTGCATTTTTTACCAAAATGTTTATATCAAGTTCCAAGCATTTTTTTTATAATTTTTGTGGTAAAATAATATGTTTGGAAGGTGACTTAATAACATCCAAACTAATTTTTTTTGTAAAAACACAATATTGTAGATAATACTATGCAACAATAACTTTGAAACAAGAAAAATTCTTCATAGGATTCAAGTACAAGTACAGTATAGTTAATGCTACCAACTATATTTTTTTTAAAAAGATATTTCTTTTTTGGAGCATATTTTGACTTTTGCTCATGACTTCCGTTGAAAGCCGAATTTTTATTAATGTTGCATATCTTTGAAAATATCTCACAAATTGCTGTTTTTGCTTAACATTAACATTTAATTGAATTAATAGTTTAGTTTAGTTTTGCTGTCAGTGTGGGAGCACAGTAGAAAATCAATAAGAAATGAAGAAATATGATTGAAAATAATATGAAAATTAAAGAAAAAGGAAAAATTACATTTGAATACCGGGAAAAGAGACCTGATAACGAAATTCCTCTGTGTGAATTGTAAGGAAAATTTGATTTTTTTATAGACACACAATACGATACGATAAAATGACACGAACAATACGGACGGGTTAAAAATATATTGCATTAAAATTTTCGATGTTCCGACCCTAACAACACACGTCATTTAGCGTCGTATCATTTACAGCATATTTGCGTGATGCAAACTCCATGAAATGTTACATATTTCCACTTTCCACTATTTTTACTCTTCTTTTAACACGCGGTCACGTAACACTTATGGTATATACACTTCAAGCTCTGAACTCGAAATGACATGAAAAGTTTGCTTTCGTCATGACAAACAATACTGTATATTAACTTAACGGACGTCAGTGAGATATAATGGAGAAAACGACACTGTCCCGACCCTGACAGCGCCCCGACCATGAAGTAACTGCTACTGCTCGGAATGGCTACATTAATCCATTCACTAATAACAACGACTTCTGTAAAACTCAATAAAAACCAAAGAAAAGCTTCCTGAATGAGATGCCAAACAAACGTCAACTGATGAACGTTGAGTGGAGATCTTCCAATATATGCACGCTCAAGCTCCGTACATTGAGTTTTCAAAAGTTAGAAACAGCAGAGCTCTACTGCTCTTCTAGTGACGTCACTTAGCTCCATTTTGACCGTAAAAATTAATTTGAAATATTTGTGCATCGCTCGCTCTTCTTAGCCAGACCGCATGACAGGTTGCGTTAGGGGGAAATGGGTTATTAAAGGCCCTGGGTCACTTGATTTGGTGCTAGAAAGGGCTGCGAAATCACTGCTTCGTTTGATCAATCAATCAATCTTGGTGATTGAAAGGACCACCTATGAGTCTTGATTTTGAATTTGTGTTCCTTTATGATGGCTTTTCAAGCGACCCTTGTAACGCATAAGTAAAGCAGCAGGGCCCATTTTAGAAAAACGTCTCATTTTTAGTGTTTTTAAATCAAAATTTTACCCTCAAAGAACTAACAGAAGATATCGACCCATTCGGAGAAGATATTTCGTTTGAGTTTCTGGTATGGGTGGGCCACTTTTCCGGGTACCCGTTTCCGATCAGAGAAAAAAACGTTAAAATGACTCATCTTAATGTATATATTTATAGGTCAAGGTACAAGTGGCTACAGAGTGCATAGAATAATAATGTCGCCAACACAAAACTTTATCACAATTGCAGCCAAAATGGCTGGCATTTCAATTGCAGCGAGATAAAAAGGAATAATGAAGAATGGTGTATTATTATTGTATAAATAAAATGAGAAACAAAAATGTTCTTTTGGTACTCAACTTATTTTAAATAAATTAAGGGGACCAGAATTTCAGTGAAATGGAACAGACAAAATGTGTAAACACATATTTTTATTTTTTTATTTAAGCAATCAACACTCAGGGGGTACCCCTATAAATGCAAAGAATTGCGTTGATTAAGGAAGGAAGATAGATTAGTGGTAAGAGGAAAGAGGGAGAGAAGTTGTAAACGTTTGTTTTAAATTTGGAAAGATCGTAAAAGTTAGGAAAAATGGTTGCTGGGAGCTTATTCCATATACGCACGGTACGGCAGAGAATAGCCTGCCGCTTGCAGTTCGTGTAGTTCTGGTGAACATATGAACTGGTGGAATCGAATTCCGTATCTCAGCGGAACATGTACCATGAATATACCGGTAGAACAGAGTCACACAAGCCACGTTTCTACGGTGCTCCAAGGAGTCAATAGAGCAGGAAACCCTACTGTCTACTATTAGCTTTATCGTCCGATGTTAAATACGGTCCAGGAGCTCTAGTTGCGTTCGTGAAACTCCTGCCCATAAGTGCGAATTATACTCCATTTTGGGGCGGATATAGGTGGTGTAGATCATGCGGAGATCAGTCGGCAGGAAGAATTTCTTACACCGCACAGTGGTCTGGAATTCCGAAAGCTGGCCATAAGTCGAAAAAATCGTTCTTTTATAATGATAATTTGTGCTACGAGGTTTTTAGGGTCGGTGATTAGAAATCCGATCTCAGTTTAAAAAAAAGAAGCAAAATGGCGGATCCAAAAAGGTGGACCATTTGCAAAAAAAATTATCGAATTTTGACCAAACCAGACATTTGGGGGTTTTTGGAATCTCTGATTACTAATCCGTTCTTAATTTGTAAAAAACAAAATGGCGTATTCAAGATGGTAGATTTTTGATATAAGTACATGCTGATGTTGTCCCTATTGTCAATGCGAAAGGAGATAATAGAGGAGGATGGCTAATACAGCTAATGTAAGCTTAAGGAAATATTATTATTTATTATTGGACTTATTGGACGCAAAAATCTTTAACCTTCCTCTTCCCAGATCTATACGAATTTTACACAAAAAAATTTCTATCATACAAATACTTTTTTGATGTTGCAATTGCTGGGACATAGAATATAGCGCATCTGTACCTTTCATTGAAAATATTGCGTAAAATCCATTCCGGCAACTTTCGGCAACTAATATTCTTATATGTTTTACAAAAATGAATAATTAATAATTTTAAACTAAAAACTCGGCGGGAACCCTTGGGAATTTTTTTAAAACCCTTTTTTTCTCAGCCTTGAAAACAGCTTACATGATAAAAACACCGGTGTTTTGATTATAGTTAAATAATATTTTTATTTAGATATATGAAAAGTACTTACTCTTACAAGTTGATTGCATGTTGTCTCGTTAAAATAGGCGAAAGAGTTTAAAAACTACGCACTTTTTCCACATGAAAATTCCACACCTTTCGACACTTATTTTTACTTAGACTTGAAAAGGCAAAAATAATTCTTGAAGAATAGCTGTACTTAAGCGTTGTTCTAAAACGGTTATCACTGCAACTATTTGAAATGTCAGAACTCTGCCAAAAAAAACTTTATTTTTCGACTTATGGCCAGCTTTTTGGGATTGCAGACCACTGTGCACCGCTTTAAAAAGCCGTGACACTTAGCTGCTTCTTTCGACACGTCAAAAATATGATTATTCCAACGAACGTCACATTGGATGGACAT
This sequence comes from Toxonevra muliebris, assembly GCA_963691655.1. NCBI lineage: Eukaryota > Metazoa > Arthropoda > Insecta > Diptera > Pallopteridae > Toxonevra > Toxonevra muliebris. The sequence goes on along the minus strand of OY829328.1, from coordinate 60,090,621 downwards.
GCTCAGAATATCAAGAGTTTCTGACTCCGCAATAATGACCCCACCCATGACCAGGGGGTTAACAGAGGGTTGGGGCATTCTTTTGTGAGATAACAAACAACATTGGGTCTTACGGGCGTTGAATTCAACTCTGATTGAAGATCATTATTGAGTGAGCCATTCACAGCATGCCGTTTACTCTCAGTCTCCAAAGAGTTAGGGCGTTTCGAGGAGGTGTATGAATGACAAATGGTGCTGTCATCTGCAAAGGAGTGAATGGGATTCCTAGTCAATGACAAAAGGTCATTGATAAAGATAAGGAAAGAAAAAAGGGTTGGGGAGAGGACCGAGCCCTGCAGCACTCCAGCATTGATGGCATGAGCCTCCGAAGTAATACCATCTATCACAACACGGATAGAGCGGTCACTTAGAAAACTCGTGATCCATCGGGTGAAGTTATTGCCGACCCCATACGCAATTAGTTTGGACACCAGTGCTTTGTACCACACTCGGTCAAACGCCTTGGAAATATCCAGAGCAACCGCTTTGCTCTCACCAAAGCCATGGACACAATGGTTTCAATTCTCGGTGAGAACCGCCATGAGATCGCATGTTGAGCGATTATGGCGGAAACCATATTAAACAATAACTTACTAGTTCTACCACATATACACATATCACAAGAAGCGGTATTAAATATTTAATCAGACCAATATTTATCGTCTTTATCAAAAAATTTAAATGCCAAGTTAAGCACTTTAACAGGGGCGTCCAATATAACGATTCTTATGTTGGACCCTGAAATTCGTTAAATCGTAAAAATCAATAGCAGTTCGTTAAATCAAAAATACGTTAAATTGAATTTTTCATTATACTAAACTTCCACTGTACTACAAATTCAATTTGAAATGTTCTTCATTTCAATTTTATTTCTGGTTTTTTCTTAGAACCTACACTATTTTACAATCATTAAAATTCTTATTTGAAATAGATTGAGTTTTTAAAATGATGATAGTGAGTTTTAATGCAGCACCAACAATGAAATAGGACGTAAATTTACAACCAATAAAAAAAGTATATAATGTTGTAACACATTTACACCATAATGCTTTATTGCAATTACTACGACATTAACAAAAAACGTCATTGTCAGCGTCATTGTCCGTTGTCAAAATTTCATCATCAGACTAAAAGTACAAGAAATTGGATTGTATGTACTCGTATGTATTGTGCAATGTGGCAAAGTAAATACAAGTAGAAGTTGTGGCGTCATATTGTTGACAGAGAAAAAAAAATTTTATTGTCGCGACATTTCGTTGCATACTTTTCGACGCCAGTGCATCTTTGCGTTTTCCCACCCACACACTTACATACACATATATACACTTTCAAAAAAAGTCAATGAACTTTAAAGCGTTGTCCACGACACCAAAAAAAATGTGTGTGTGTGTATACATAAATACACACGAAACTCGCATAATGTCCCTTCAGTGAAGCCGACTAGTTCCGACTAGACGTCTTTGCATTTGTTGTGTGTGTATGTGTAGTATTTGGTTTATCTATTTTTGTTGCATATTTTCAGGCGCGCACACACCCTCACATATTTCTTTTCGTTTTTTCCATTTTTTTGGTGCTATCACAAAAAGTTATTTGTTTTCTTGCTGTCAATGTGTCGCTTTCGTGTACGTACGATGTATTTATTTTTTCTTATTTTTGTACTTAGATTGAGAGTTTTTGTGACAAATTGCATGTTTCACGCATGATAACAAATTTCCATTTTCCTCAAGCAACAACTCCCTCATACTTAAGGGAGATGATTCTGAAAGGAATACTGCATAGTTGTTTGCACTTTTTACAATCAATAAAATATGTTAAGTTAAACAAGTGTGTATGGGGATTTATTTTTCCGGAAGACATTAGCAATACATTAAATTGGAAAAAAGGAGGATGAGTTTATCAGCTGATATCTTAGTTTAAACTTTGTTTTAATGTTTCAAAAGATTCGTATGTAGAGCTGAAAAAACATTTAAAACGTGCTTTTCTGATACTGAACCAAAGATTTAAATTCTCATCACAATTTGTTTTGACTACAGTGAGTTTAGCAGACTTTCTGGTAATATTAAAAAGATGGCTGAATTGCTGTTCCAATGCATCAAGCAGAGGTGTAAAAGATTGCAGTCATTTCGAACTGCATTCATTGAAGTCACTGGAAATGAATAACGTTTTCTGAGTACAGTCTTTGATTTCATTTGAGACTTATGACTTTAAAAAATTAAGTCACCAGTCTTTTTGAAGTCAATGACTGCTCATTGATTATAGCAATCAATTTGAGACTTCAATGCAAATAAGTCACAATCACTCACATGACTTCATATTATACTTGAAGTCGCAGTCACAGTCATGACTTCAAATTGGTTTGAAGTCTTGCAATCATTTGAGACTTCACCTTCACTGAGTGAAGTCTGTTATTAAATGATAAAAAATATACAGTATTTATAAGTAGTATAATTATTTAATTAAACAAAAAAGCTCTTCACGATTTTAACGACAATAAGACAGTTGTGAAAAAACATATAATACATATCATTTTAGACATACATACATATAAGTAACTACATACACAAATAGAACATCGAATAACTAAGTTTTAATTACAAATTTTTTTAAATAAATAAAAAAAAATTAAATTATTATAATTTATACTGGTATTTCTAGTAAATTTCGAAAAAAGTTGCTTGAGGCACAACTTTGATTTTGATGATTTTTTATATTTGCTACAAGAAAAATAATTCGTAAAAAGTGTGAACATGAAAATGTGTAAAATTCTGAAAAAATAACTTTAATGACTTCCAAGTTATTTCCACGAATTCAATTTATTTCGGTGAAGTCAATTGGCTTCATTGAAATAAATTGACTTCAAATGACTTCAATTGACTTCAAATGACTTAAATTCACTTTAAATAACTTCAAAATGAATGACTTCAAGTCAATTAATATTTAGTTGAGATTAGGACTGCAAATAAGAGACTGATCATTCATGACTTCATAAAAATGACTTCAAAAATGAAGGATAAGTCATTGACTTCAATATGACTTGTGACTTCAAAGTCTTAATTCTGCATTCATAAAAAGACTGGATTATTGCAATCATTTTTTGCCTCTCCTATTCCATTAAGTTAAAGGTTTTGAGTCTATATGGTGCCAGAATCGAGCAGTCATACAGGAAATGGTCGAGAATTGCTTCCTCTTCAATAAAAGCAGTTTAATTTTGGAAGTAATAGTGGCCTCACATCGTTCTTGATATCGAACACTTAGTTAGTTAATCCTCTCCATCTGATGTTGGATTACTGTAAAAAGTGTGTACAAGTTTCTTCTCTAGCCAAATTTAAAAGAGTCTAAATTTGTTCCAACTGAAATATATCCAAAGCAAAGCAATGTCTAGCCAGAGAATCAGTATTCGCATTTCCACTTTTGTTCCTAGTTCTCCTGGGCAAGGCTTTTTTACACTCGTCCACTAGTTATGACTATGTGATTTTTGAGATCACCCAAAGAAAGACCCAAGGCAGATATAACATGGTGGTAGCAGCATTACAACAAGTACAACGTAACAATAACAACACGCTACTTTGTTGTTGCTAAAAATCGTAATTGTCAAAAGCACAAGAACAAATGCATGGAAAACAAAAAAAAAACAAAGATTTTGACTGTTAAGATTATCTTCATATAAAAAAAATTAGAGGAGAAGACGATAGAGCTGACGCTGCTATCACCTGTTATAATTTCGCCATGGAAAGACCTTTGCAGAAGAATGACAAAAAACTATTATTGCTTTTTCTGGAGCATTCAGAATTTTTTAACAAGTCGATCAAAGTAAGAGAAATCTCCTTCTTTTTATCTGTATTTACTCCCATCCTTTCTATAATATGTCTTATTTTGTGCATTTTTTTTTTTTTTTTACAAAAAGTTTTAACGTATACATATGTCGGGTAAAATTTATATACAGCCGAAATCGACTTAACCCCCTAGTTCCCAAATTTTTTATTGATTTAAAAAAAAAATTGGGATTGTTCAATTTCAATGTAAAAAGCTTAAATCCTATTTCAAACCCCTAAAAAATTTAACGAGCGTGGTTTTATGAAGCCGGAAAGATTGAATGCCTAGAAGTATTTGTTGTCGATCAAAATAATTAATTTTCCAATTTTTCACAAATTTTTGTCTTCGACTGTCGCTAACTTCTGTAATACGCATCATAACTCATAACTGATGCATTTTTTTTTTAAATCTTGGGAAATTCCCAAAAGCGATATGATAAAATGATGTAGCATCAAAAAAAGGTGGTGATTACACTCGTTTTGGTGAAAGCTGCCTAGAAGAACGCTTGGGAACTAGGTTAAAGATGAAAAATATTTTATCATAAGTATATATACGTTTCAAGAATTGTCTTTGATTTGAGCATAGAGTCTTTTGAAATAATGCTACAGTTTCTTTAATATTTTTATTCAAAACTATTAAACTCCGGGTATTTTGAGAGTATAAAAATAAAAATGTTGCCTTTCAATTGGATTTGGACATTGGACACCACAAATTGATATGGCAATTGTGGATAATTGGAGGAATGGCAATGAGTTACTCTCCGACTTCTTTATTTTATTTTTTCCCTTAATAAATATTACAAGAGCAACTGTTATGAAAACAAGATCCAAAATGGCCAAAAAAATGTAATAGATCTAAAATTGTCCAGTTTTTTACGACTTTGTGTTTGTGGTTTGCTAGTTACTTTCTTCATTTCAGACACGTTTCAACGAAATGAGTCTTAAATGCAGAATTTCATTTGACACTTTTTGTATGGCGAAATTCTGCATTTCAGACACATTTCAACGAAATGTTAAATTTGCCTAAAATGCACTATTAGGTACATTGGCATCAATGAAAAATCATTAAAACAAAAAAAAAACTTGATAAATTTAATGCACGTATACACCGTTGCCGCGGTTCACTTTAGACACGGCAGTGCATAAAATATATTTACTAAAAATTTCTTTTCAGAGACCAAGCCAATCGTATATCGTTTACAGATTTGAGTTTTCAAAACAAAGTGTTAATATAATATAATAGGTCGACAGCGGTACTAGGCATTCTGGTATTGCTGTATCCATGTGATCTAATGATCCAGCAGCCTGATTCTACAAATCAAACTGCACTATTAGCCACTGAAATTTTGACGCAAAGGTCTATAGGCATAAGATTCAATATAAAAGTACGTGCGTCAATGAGACAAGATCTTATTACTCCGATAACACCAAGTCTTGCTATTCTCTGCGCTGAAAATAGTATTAAAAGCAGTGGCGGTATGTGCATATAAGTCCAAAAGCTGGTCTTGCCTAAGAATTGGTAGATAATAATTTGTACGGCATGTATTTACAAAATCACAACTTTTATTTTAAACTGAAAGAATAATATTCTTTTAAAATTTGTATTTGTATTACCCTGTTTTTTAATAGCTTGTATATTTACTAAAAAAATTAAATGCGGATTATGTAGAATATATACAAGCATTCATACTATCGCAGTTAATCAAGTTGGCTTTTACGAGGCTTTTAAATTTTGAAAATGTATGTTTTCATAACATTCTATCTTGCTTATTCTAATAGAAAGTTCGTGTTCAGGTTCAGATTCAAGCAAAAAATAAAAGTGTGTTCCGATTCAGGTTCAAATAAAGTTGAAGCAGAACAAAAGGTTTTTTAAATAACAGTTTTGTTTATTTACATATATCATGCTCATCTAAATTTAAATTATTTAATCATTAGGCAAATAACAAATCGTTTTTTAAAAAAGTTCGCTCTCTTCTTAAAACTTTTGAATAAAAACCGTGTAATTTAAATTATTTTCCCATTCTAATTTAAGCTTTAACTATAATCCAGAAAAGTCCCTTGAATTTATACACTCATTTTTAAATTTTAATGTTAGTATTTTAACTCGTCTAAAAACGTTGGCAATGTCCAAACAGAGCTCCCATATTCATTCTTCAATACTTAATTCGGGATCTAGAACATTCTCACAGTATGCTTTATATTCCAACTGGCGCTCTAAAACATCAAAAGTCAAATTCCATTCTGATTGCCAATTTTGTCCTCTTTGGTTTGGAAAAAAAATCACTGGGTTTGCCACATCAGTATATGCTAGGCACGCCACTGATTGAAAGATAACTACTTTTCTTACCCGTACATGAGAATAGACTGGTTAACTATCATATGCATCCATAGCATAGTTTTTAGATGCAATCCGTATTTTTTATCGAATATTTCTTTACAAATGTAAAAACCGGGCTGCCCTTTTCGCTTGCTCTTCAATGTTGCCAACTTCTATAAATTTTATGCTTGATACTCTCAATACCCTTATCTAATAGATAGAGTAGAGGGGGGTAAAACCACCAGTGGGTAACCACCAATCGTATTTTTCTCGGCACCTAGTACCACAATCCAATGCGACATTTCAAGAGAGCAATGCTTATGACAGCCCGCGTGTGCATCTAAAATTGCTCCAATATTGTTATAATTTCATTCATAAATTTTCTTGGTTAAAAAAAATGGTGGTATTACCCCAATAAAATTCGTCGTGTATTGAGGTAAAACCACCAACTGTAGAGTTTTCGTAGAACAGCTGTAGCTCGATATCTAGACGAGATTTGTGGTTCGCTATCGGGCATAGTTATCGAGTTATAGTTGGAAAAACGAAAAGTTGGTAATTCTACCCCATTCTACTTTATATTTTTATTTCAGATTCGGAACCAACGGGGACAATTTCTTTTCAATGCTTAAAAATTAATAAAGTTAAAGTGAATTCGTTCGAGAACAACGACAACACCAATATTGCACAAATGGAATTTACAACAAACGGCGGTAACGAATCAATTCAGAATGCCGCTGTGTTGGTTTAAATGAACAGTACACTATTTGTACACTCAGGTAAAAACAAAAAAAATTGTTTAAATAGTCCACAAACTATACTGAAGACCATTTTGATGTCTCAGATATTGATGTGCAAATCGATTTCGATTAAAGTCGAAATCGACTTTTGGCAAAAAATTTCAACTTTTTATGATCGACTTTAAATTGCCAAACTTGATCGAAAGTCGACTTTTACTTTCGACTTTTAGTGTAAAATTTTTTTAAAACTACCAATTCAGTTCTGACATTTATTTTAAATTTTACAAAATTTTTCCAACTGTGGATTTGTGATACATGCATGTACAGCTTTATGTACTAGTAATTTTTGTCATTTTATTTTAAAATAGTCTCCTTATTTAGCCTACTGTGTATTATTATACTTCATACATCCACAGGCTATCCTATGACAGCAGAATTTAGATGGTAGATGAATTTTGACAAGTAAGAGGAATTTTGACAATTGGGAAATCATTTGTTTTGATACTGTTCTTCTTTTAACAACAGCGTTGTATTTTCATGGTTCAATTTTTAAGTGATAATTTATAGGAAAATAACTTGCATGGTATTGCATGTACATAGGGAGAATTAGTTTCTGCTTTTTATATTATTAACTCTTAATCCATCCATTCACTCGCACGAAAATTCACACACGAAGACGAATAATAAATGTCAAATAATACCGGCGGAATAAGTAAAAGACGACGAACGGAACAATGGAAGGGGTGGGAGAAAAAATGGATCAGCTGGTTGCACTAAGGTCATATAAACTGTATGCCATTTAAAACAAGCCATTTACTTTAAATTACTTATTTTATATTCCATTCAATAAAAATAATAGGTCGAACATGTGTTCTATAAAGCTGCCTATAAATCTGGAAAATAAATTTTATAAGACCCCTATTTTGAACAGCACTTCTACAAAACCGATGTATTTCTAAAAATCAGATTTTGACTAGCACGCAACGGCTCATATATTGTAAATAAATACACATATATAAATAATTCATATCAAAATTCTCTTGGTTCGTTGTTTTTATTCCATGCACCATAAATTCGAAAAAAGTCGATTAATCGATTTTCAAAAGACCAAGTCCTCAAAAACAAGAAAAAGGGGCTTCATTTTTGAGATATGTTCTTGAGAAGAGGTACAGGAAATTATAACACCGAACGATATAAATTACAAAAAGTACTAAAACGAAAGTCGATATTCTTCTACAACATTTGCGAAATTTGAAATGCAGATTCGCATCTGAAGGGAAAAACAAATGCCAACCGTCTCACTCCGACTGTAGCGGGGTATTAAATAAAATAACAACAAAAACTGTTTTTAACAACAAAACTGTAAAATATCGTTCGCTTCGGAACTTGATCCATATTTCTTATGGAATAAAATTCTGAAAACAATGTAAAATTTTGTGGAACCAACAATTAAAGACGGATTCACCAACCGGTGAATCCAGCGCTCTGTTTTGGTTTTTCTTTTATATGAAGTTTTCCGCTCTTTTAAATTGAGAGCGTACAAATTTCATATAAAAAAATGAAAACAAAAAATGCGGCACTCGATCAGTGAATCCGCTTTAAATCTTCTTCATGTAAAACAATTTTGAATAAAATGATATTTATTTTTCATGTTCTGACTTCTTTCTGGAACCATTGTTCTTTGATTGTTTCGTAGCGTACCTCATGTTTTTTCAAGCGGGATCGATGTCTCCGTGTTTTTTCATCGACCCGCTAACGGCATGTTAATAAATATTTTTTGTTGAGTGTAGTTGACATCAGTAACTATTTACATTTATTTGTTGCATGCCAGGAAGACGACTACTAACCTTTTTCAATAAAATTACAAGCCTTTAAGCAAAAACATATCACTGGTTTCCAGATTGCAATGTATTTTTATGTTTTTGTGTTTTTCAATATGAATTCAGTGAATGCCTGGTTGCTATTGTTGTTGTGATGGAGTGGTTGGTTGGCAATGAAGTAAATTAAAGTTGAAATTGAAGTGTTGCAGAAACGAGGAATCATTTAAATTGGTTGACTGGCTGGCTGGCTTGTTAGTTAACTCGTTGGTTGGAGCTATAGAGCTAACAGAATAACTGTGTATGTATGGGTGTATGTGGAGTTTATCAATGGTATCCTTTGAATTGTTTTATTTACAATTCAATGATTTGCAACTGGACGACCGGGATAAGGTCCTTTGTGTCAAATGAAGTTTTTGTACTCGTGTATGTGCGTGCATGTGTCTAGCATACAAATTGATATTCATGGATTAAAAGTACTAAATTGAAATGATGCTAGCAGCATGAATACTGTTAGTGGATACAAAAAATTTTGCTTTACTGGTTCACTGATTTTATGTTGTCGTTATTGTGGTTTCACTGACAGATTTAATTGTTTGTAAATTAGTTGAAACATGACAATGGATCTCAATAAAGCTAATACATATTTTGAAGAGACGTAAGGCAGGGAAGTCTGAATATTAACCTTTTATTATTCATGAGAGTGTTATTTGCATTTTGATTAGGTTGATAATAATGAAAAGTACATGAATTTTTTTTTTGTTTTTATGGAAAAACTAGTAATTTGTTAATAACAAATTTGGGTTGATTAAAATTTATAGTATTGAAATTTCTTCGTTTTAATGACGAACGGTGTTTTAAAAATATAAGAAAACTGAAGGTAATTTTCAATACTTATAAATTTCAGATAGTAAATTATGAATAAAATCAGATAATAAATAATAATGGGGGGCCTTGGGTGTGGAGGCCACAAGGTGAAGTCTGTGACAGGCTCTGGAGAGTCCATATTCGATCCTTGCGCTTCTCCATCTCAAGTCGACACACAGCCTCCTCGTGGCGCCTCTCGATAGCGATCTGACACCCGTCAGTGAGCTAACTAATGCGTGCGGCGGGTTTCTTCATGACCTTAAATGAACGGTTGTGCGTCGAGCTTAGAACCCACTACATCAAAAACACTCGCCAATGAATCACGTAAAGAAGCCTCGGAAAACGAACTCCCCTAATGTTGACGACCCCCGCGAACGCTCAAAGGACTAAGATTTACGGATATCCACCTGGAATGTCCGAAACGTTCACAGGGAAGGTGCCTCTATACATCTAGTATATGTCCTCGAAATATATCGAGCTGACACCACCGCTATACAGGAAATGCGATGGACGGGACAGGGTTGCTCCAAAAGTGCATCCTAGCCACTATCCGCATCAAGGCAAAACTCTTCAACATCACCCGAAGATCGGAAAATTTATTCTGCACGACGAAACCGCCGACAACGGTATAAGACTGATCTACTTTGCCGCGGCTAGGAATATGACAGTTAGTAGCACCAGATTCCAGCATCGAGATATCCATAAGGCCACCTGAATATCCCCTTATCGAAATACGCGACCGAATTGAATACATTGTCATCGACGGAAGTCACGCACCCAGTATACTGGACGTACGCACACTAACCACTTCTTGGTTGCAGCCAAAGTCCGCACACGCCTCTGTGCTGCGAAACGCGTACATACCAGTACACAGAGAAAGCTGGATGTCGAAAGGCTGCAATCACAACAGACATCCGACGCCTTCGCTAACGAGGTCTTAACAGCCATCGTTCGGCTGAAAAGCAATAAGGCTGCGGGTGCAAATGGTCTGCCTGCTGAGTTGCTTAAGTCTGGAGACGAAGATCAAAACGCATGCACGAGCTTTTATGGAGAATATGGTCGGATAAAAGCATGCCCAGTGATTGGAACCTCAGCAATCTACAAGAAAGGTGATTCCACGATCCGCGCCAACTACCTAAGGTAACATCGCCTATAAGGTTCTATCGAGCATACTGTATGAAAGACTGAAGCCCGTCGTCAACAAACTGATTGGACCTTATCAGGGTGGCTTCAAACGTGGTAAGTCCACCATCGACCAGATATTTACACTACGTCAAATTCTGGAAAAAACCCGAAAATCAAATCGGCACACACCATCTATTCGTTGATTATAAAGCCGCCCTCGACAGCACGATTAGAGATCACCTGAACGCCGCAATGTCTAGTTTTTTTTATCCCTAACCGACACTACCAGTGCAGTGAAAATTGGGACTGAACTCTCAGCGCCATTTGATACCGAAAGAGGTTTCAGACAAGATGATTGTCTATTGTTCCAACATCAACACCAATAATAATGTCAGTCTTGGGATCAAACGAAGAATAACTCTTGCCAACAGATGTTTATACGGGCTCAGTAGGCAAATGAGAAACAGAGCAGTCTCTCGACGTACGAAAATAACGCTCTTCAAGTCCCTCATCCTTCCCGTCCTAATGTATGGCTCTGAGACGTGGACAATGACCACCAGCGATGAAAGGCTGTTCAGAGCGTTCGAGAGGAAGATACTCCGCAAGATCTAAGGCCCAGTGTACGTGGGCGATGTGTATCGTATAAGATAGAACCATGAGTTGTACGTAGGGTAGCCAGACGTACTGATTTGATCAGTACATGTTCTGATTTGTTTTTAAATGCTGATTTTTTGAAATTTCTAAAACAGTACAAAAATGTACTGATTTTTTCAAATTAATATCTTAAGAATTTTTGTGCTTAACCTTAATGGTCTTAAAATCATTTTTTCAAACAGTCTCACCTGCTTGTTTCTATTTCTGATTGTTCACAAAATAATATTTGCTTGAAGAAAAGTCTAACCGAAAAAGTTTTTAAATGAGTAAAGGCATTTGTTATTAATTTGACAATTTTCTAAATATGGAAACTGATACGTAATCAACATTGTCTGTTGACGAAGAAAAAAAATGTAAGTAAAAACATAAAATCAGAGAAAAAGTTTCAGGACGTTTATATCACTATATTACATTGAAATTACAAGATAATAAAAGCATAAAAACTGCACTGATTTTCACTGATTCACAACGTCTAATGTACTGATTTCGTGGGTCAAAAATCTGGCTACCCTAGCTGTACGCCGACATTGACGTAGTCAAGGGCATAAAAATCCAGCGGCTTCGCTAACTGGGTCATGTTGAGCGAATGGAAGAAAGTGCTCCGGCTAGAAGGGTGCCACAGAGGTGGAACGCGCAGAAGAGGGCGACCTGTTCTCCGTTGGAAAGACCAAGTATAGGGGGACCTGACTGCGCTGGGCCTTACTAACTGGCACTGGCGCACGCATTGCAGAAGCGACTGACGAGGCTTTATAGAGGCGGCCAAGACCGATCATCGGTTGTAGAGCCAACAAAGTAAGTAAGTACTAAATAATAATATTTTACACAATACACCATAAAAAGTATTCCGATGTACTAAGTTTTTCTGAAGTATATTTTAAAGAGATCGGGTCCTGTTTCGATCTTTTTCGGCTTAGCTAAAAACTTTGACGATTTTCATGAAAACATTCTTAAAACTCTTATACTAAAAAGATTGCACAAGTTTATATAATACAAATATCTCAGATATTCTTTTAAACTTATATACTACATAGAGGCGTGGCAAGGCTTAAATTGATGCTAGCTTTAAGAAATTTGTTAAAGGAGATATAACCTTAACATTTGTATCTCTATTTTAAACAAAATTATCTGCTGTGAATTTTATCGAAATTTTCGTGAATAGCTTAGGAGTTTAATCCACCCGAAAAAAATACTATGGCTGCCCAGCTCTGGTTTGTGCACACGGCGAATCTCTCAATAATCGTGAACGGTGCTTTATCTGCAAACTTTAAAAAAATTTGCACAATTTTAATTTTGTTTCTGAATATTCTAGTTACAGACGCTCCGGCCGAACGTTCATTTTCTAAAATTGAACTAATAAAAAATTATTTGCGCAAATAGCATTCTCTATTGAGTTTCAAATTGCTTTTACACCTTTGCTAAAACAAAAGTTCGCAAGAAACAATTCTAAAAATGAGATTATGAAAAAATTTTATTCATTTAGATTTGTTTTAAATCGCTAAAACCGTGTTCATTATATTTTTCAATAGTTTCTTTATTTCTGTTTGATTAGTTCAGTTGATAGCCTCGTTGAAACTTTTGGCCCAGGACCCCTTGCTTCGTTGTTACGCCTAAAACTAGATAGGAAATTAAACTGGAACAAAACAATTCAAGGCAGGGAAGTTTTTTTGGGTCTACATAGTTAGCACCAATCTTCTATAGGGTGTACTAATTTGGGCAACCAGCCATATAATCATTTCTTAGAGTAGCTACTACCTCCAAAGTAGACTCTAATTGCCGTATATCTGGAAGCACTCGCAGTATTTTCCCATGGAGTGGTTTTTGGAACTAAGAATGTTATCAATATTCCTTTGTTGATACACAAAACTATGTGAATACACCTTCTGGAATAACTGAAGATTATGCATAGGAGGAACGTTTTTCCGTTGTTTATGATTTTAAGTATAAAATATTTAATACGAATAATTCCTGTTTGTATGAACTATACCGATGGCGCAACCACTAAAGAAATTATGCAAATGGTGATCAACAACTATGTACTGGGACAACTGTAACGACTATTTTTTGTCTCAATATTTAGATCCTTAGATCGTGTTTTAATTGAGATAATAACATGTAAGGGCATTGCGACGTTAAAAATATAATCAACGAATGGCAATTCAAAGTTTGAAGTAGTTGAGAATGCCCAGCAATGCTTAGGTACAGTGGAATGAGGAATTATTCTATCACGGAAATAATGTATGGCATTTATCAAAGTTCCTCAAAACACTCGTCTTATAACACGAATAGAATATCATAGTTTTATGAATTGGGGTGGAAAGAGTCACACGTTTTTGCAATTTCTCGCTCAGTTTCAAATCCGAAACTTATTGGAACCATTTCGCAACCACAATCAAAATAATCGGAACATTAACAAAAAACCAAAATAAATATAATAAAAAATGTGTAACGTAATCAAAATATTCCCAAAAAAAAAGGGGATGACTTTTTGCCAATTGACTTCCATAAAATTCCTTACATAAAAGCTTTACACCTTATCTGACTAACTGATGATGCGTGTTTGGTGCGTTATTGCGTGCGTGAACGCCACAGATTAAATCCAAAAATAAAGTCTCAAATATTTGCACTTGTTTATTTTGTTTTAAAGTTGATTGCATAAAGATCCCACCACCAGAGGAAGCAAGTGATGAAGTTACTGCAACGGTGACGGTAATGTTGATGATGCCAATGGTGATAACGAACCGCCCACAATGTGTTTTTGGTGGAGCTATCATTATTAAATGCGGTCAAGATAAGAACATTATTGTTTGTTTTATGCTGAGAGCGCATTCATGCACACGCATCCCAGTAGTAAAATAAAAGAGCCAAATATGCATGCCAGTATATTTTCTTTTGACGTCAACCCCTTTTAATTATTTTTTTCTTCCGTTTTACAGCACGGTTATCACTAGAGGCAATACTTTAGATAATAAAGAAAAGCGTTTAAGGCGATGTTACACGATCAATGTTTTGCTGTCAAACAATGGAATTGTTGTTGCTTTGAAAAATGAACACTGAGCAAAAGAGAGGATGAACACATTTCACTTCAAATTTTTTTCCTGACAGAAAAAACCTAGATCACTTCAAATAAAACGGGGTTACCGAAGATACACTGTTGTATTTTACTGAAAAATACCAATATTTTATGGAAAATAGTACACTTTTTACTAATTTGAAAATACATTTTTTTCCTTTGCCACCCTTTGCGCTATTTGGCTTTTGTTTGGTTGTGAGAATGCTGTTTAAAAAATTACATAATAATTTTTATAAAAGCATGGAAATTCAATGGCCAAGTAACAAAGTGGCGGATCTTATTTTAATAGTTCGCAAATTTAAAAGATTTTTTTTCTGCGTTTTTCATATATAAATGCAATATTTTTCGCATAATTTGTTGATTTTCCATTCCAATTGTTGAATTTTCATTCACTCCAAAATACAATTAAATACTTTTCAGTTGAAAAAACATAGTTGCAGATAAAAGTATTAAAAAATAATATTCAGGAAAAAATTTATAGTGTAAGGGCGATGTTACACGATCAATGCTTTGCTGTCAAACAATGGAATTGTTGTTGCTTTGAAAAATGAACCTGAGCAAAAGAGAGGATGAACACATTTCACTTCAAATTTTTTTACAGACGAAAAAAACCTGCATCACTTCAAATAAAATGAGGTTGCTGAAGATACACTGTTGCTTTGGAAATACTAATATTTTATGAAAAATACTAGACTTTTTACTAATTTATAAATAAATTTTTTTCCTTTACCACCCTTTGCGCTGTTTAGCTTTTGTTTGGTTTTGAGACTGCCGTTTAAAATATTAATTAATAATTTTTATAAAAACATGGTAGTTCAATGGTCAAGCAAATAATTCGCGGAGCTTATTTTAATAGTTCGCAAATTTTAAATATTATTTTTCTGTGTTTTTCATATATAAATGCAATATTTTTTTTATAATTTGTTGCTATTTCCACCGACATTATCTCATATTGTTATTATAATTATTTTCCATCCAATTTCATTCCAATTGTTGAATTTTCATTCAATTCAAAATACAATTACATATTTTTTTAGTTGGAAAAACATAGTTGCAGGTAATAGTATTAAAAAATAACGTTCAGCAAAAAACCGATAGTGTAACACGGCATCAAACAAAATGTTGAAAAGAGAGTAAAAACAGAAAACATTGACAGCAAAACATTGAACGTGTAACATCAGACTTAAGTAAATAGATGTTATTGATATAAATCAACCAAAACAACAACACTGTGACTTCTCCAGCAGGCAATTTGGGAATAGGTACTGAAGTCCTTGTCATTCTGCAACTGGGATATTATTTGCTTTTTTTTCTCTATAAAAATTTTACATTGATTTTGTGCGATTTTCATGATTTCAATGTATTAAAATCGATTTTAATCTCCCCTTAGTCTTTTTAATTTTTCAATTGATTGTCATCAATTTCTGGGCGTGAATTGCATTTTTTTCTTCTTTTGTTTGAATTGTATAATTTTGTATCTTATATTGACTGTAACTATTTAAAGGTTACAATCAAAGATGTTTATCTCCTTTTTATTTTGTTAAAGTAAACATTAACAAGCCAACATAGTGTTGATACGTTTGTTTTAATTAAGATTATCGCATGCGATAAAATTATTGAACAAAGCGAATACTCATGTAAACTCGCAAATGCCTCGCAAACCCCATACATCGTAGAAGTTTATAAGACTGGAAGAGAATTGTCAAATTTTGTATAAAAATTCTCTTACACAATTTTGAATGAAAATCTATTTGACTTATAAAACCAAAGAACTGTTGTCTATATGTTTTATGAGGTGCTGATTTAGATTTTTGTATTCAATTTTTTGTTGGACCCATATTTGGCGCTATCAGTGGTGTCCAATACTGGGCTTTAAGTAATAATAAAGCAATCTCAATGAAATTTTACATCGAGAATGCTTAGTCAAAAACATAACTTTTGATTTACTTCAATCTTACAATTAGAGTCCCAAAGAAGTCTAATAGCGGGTCTTGAGTAATAGCAGGAAAACGCATTGAGCAATCTTAATTAAATTTGGCATGGTGAAGTTTTAGCCAAAAATTAAACTATTCGTTTATAAATTTGTAAAATTTTATGATTTTCTAAATTATCAAAATTTCTGTTCATGAAAAATTCCACTCACCCACAAATAAATATAGCAATTACCTAAGGAATCGGGTCTACGAAAATAACGAATATAAATTTGTATTAATAAAGGCAAAGTTCCGCACACAAAAAGGATTCAGGGTGTGTCATTCACTGATCATTCACTATATCGCAGTTGCTGTTGCTCCTAGCACTATTGCCACTCTCACTTCCATCATCGCAGCTACTTCCAAACAATTCCAATAATAAAGCAATAACATCTTGAGGCAACTCATCCCTCTTCACTGTGTCCGATTGCTGCAGCATCGTGTGAATGATGTCTGTGGATGTATTTGCTCTGCTGACCTTTCGAATAAGTTTTTTGCGGACTTGCTTAAATACTTTGTTGCTAGCTTCTTGAGCTTCTTTAGACATTATGCAAACTGGAAAAAGTATTTTTTCAGCAATGGCAGCTCCAAGCGCAAGGACCTTAGGAATACTAACTGGCATTCTCTACCATGAATATTTTTCGAAACATATTTTAACAGTGGCTCATGCAAATATATCAAAATTTATATTTAGGAGAAACTTGTAGATTCTACGGGGTACTGAAAAAATTCGGTTGGAATTTGGTTAAAATATTGTTGGAATGTGATTTATGTAGTTCTTTCAAGATGAAATTGGGCACAGTTCGCCCAGACAACCTCCTTTTTCTTTACATCTTATTATATTGAAGCAGAATTTCAAATAAATATTATAAGCTAATTAAAACATGTGTACATAATATTAAGAAATTAGAAAAAAGACTAATTTTGGTACAAATGTGTTTTTTTGAAAAAGTGTTCCGGTGGTAGCTAAACCTGGTTGAAGTTTTAGTCCCATCTGAAAGCACACTTTCACCTACATCCGCGTATGTTCGTACTTTTGGAGAAATATGTAGGACTATAGCTTTTCTAATTTTCGAATATTGGAAAAAATTTAGTTTCAAGGAAACATTCGACTATCTTTTACCCGTCGAATGAGATAAAAATATTTTAAACAGGATAACAGTAAAAAATTTAATTCCCTTAATAAAAATATCAAACCAAAGAATATATAATACATAGAAGGCGCATCTCTCAAAATTTTTCCAAAATATGTTGCTTTCGTTTCGGGTACGGGCGGTCGCAGTAAAGAGGAAGAGCAAAACCACTCAGTTATTTTGCTTTTACTCTCTCCCATGCACTCTCTTGGTGTTTTTTTTCTTATGTTCTCTCACATCGTTATAGAGTGCCGCCAAGTGAGACTGCATATAGTTTCATGGGAATGGTTTTTTTGCGTTTAATATGTAGGTACATATGTTTCCTTTTTTTGCGTTGTTGCCGAGTATCATTATTGTTTTCCCACCTATTAGATTTTTTTTCAATTTGTGACCCAAAATTATAGACGTCGCAAACTTATTTTTTAGTAATATTTTTTTTTGTATTCGAAAAAGCATAAGAAGTTTGCATTTCAAAAAACAAAATAATTCAAAAAAAAAAAATGTTTACATTAAAGTTGAAACTTTAACTCATGTCGTCCCCAACGTTCGATTAATCGAACAGAAACTTTGAAAATTCGTCAAAAATGCATTTACAAAGTTTCCCAAAAGTAATCACTGCATAATATTTTTATATATGTATATTGACTTTAAAATTGCATTTAAATAATTTAAAAATATTGTTTTTCACCTGACTTCAAGGAGTCTGTTCATCCTTTTATGGAAGGTGGGTTTGAAAATCAACAAAAAATATTAAAATTAATTATTTTCCATTGAAATGACCAATTTGTCTAGATAAAATAACAAACTTGACGTGAAAATTACAACTTCACTAGTCCTTATATATTTCCAGAAGCTACAGCTGACCAAACTTTTGTAAAAAATGTATGGGAATATAGGCAGAATTCAACAAAAATGCATTTTTTTATGTTTTTAACTTATAATAACTTCTAAAATAATGTGCTTAATATATTTGATCCCAGGGAATACTTGTTGTTTATGGTGTAGCGTAGAAATATATATATATATTTTTTTTACATCTATTCACCTTATTTTCTTGGAGTAAGCCAAAAACTACTATAGCCTCTAAAATTCAGAATATTTTTTTTTTTGTTTAAGTACTAAAATTTCTTATTGAAGACGTGCGAAAACTGCGTTTTGAAAATTTTCCAAATTGGATCATGGTATCTAGTACCGGAACGATATGGCTTAAAAACGTTCTTCTCAAAATGTGGTTATTGAAGTCAGTGACCACGTTTATTCAACAACTACTAAACCAATTATAATTGAATATGCTTTTTCAATACATAATAATATTGTATGGAGATTAATCGAAGGATTTTTTTGTGCAAAACCATTTTTTTTACAACTGAAAAATCAGCGTTTTTTAGTGAAAATCGACATAGCACTAAAAGAAAAAAAATAAAACGAAAACACAAAACTTCTCCCTATCATTAAACAAAAACAACAGCAAAAAGAAACAAATAATTTCAACCACTCATTGCTTTTATGAGGACAACTCAATTTTGAGAGTAAATTGGAGGCAGTTATGGCTCCATAGAACAAAATTTTTGTACAAATAAATTTGTATGTGATGCGCCTTCTATGGCTGATGTTACACGGTCAATGTTTTGCTGTCAATGTTTTCTATTTTTACTCTCTTTTCATCGTTTTGTTTGTATTTTGGAGTGAATGAAAATTCAACAATTTAAAATGGAAAATAATTATAATGACAATAACAAATAATGATAATGCATGTTGAAACAGCAACAAATTATACAAAAAATTTTACATTTATGTATGAAAAACGCAGAAAAATACTATTTAGAATTTGTAAACTATTAAAATAAGCTCCGCCAATTTGTTTCTTGGTCATTGAATTAGCATGTTTTTATAAAAATTATTTAGTAATTTTTTAAACAGCAGTCTCACAACCAAACACAAACCAAACAGTACAAAGGGTGGCAAAGAAAAACAATGTATTTATAAGTTAGTAAAAAGTGTAGTATCTTCCATGAAATATTAGTACTTCCCAGTAAAATACAACAGTGTATCTTCGGTAACTCCATTTTATTTAAAGTGATGTATGTTTTTTCCGTCAGCAAGCAAATTTGAAGTGAAATGTGTTCATTCTCTCTTTTGCTCAGTGTTCATTTCTCAAAGCAACAACAATTCCATTGTTTGACAGCAAAACATTGATCGTGTAACATCACCCTATGTATTATATATTAGGTCCGTTCCCGTACTTTTTGGGTAAAGTCTGGAAAACTGAGAGTAAACGAAAAATGCTCTCTCTGATACACAAAAATGCACAAAAGTACGGGAATGCACAAAACCACTTTTCTTGCACGAAACAAAACGTTAAATTTTAACGACAGTTAAATTAAAAAAAAAAGTTCCTGTGATATTTAATAAAATAAAAATTGTTAAATCTTACAAGATAATAAATAAGTAATGAAAAAATTGAACATAAATTATTCGCCTGTCTACTTTTGTAGAATCTTCTGGTTCACAATCACCATTTGCATTATTCAGAAATGGCAGAAGGTTTTACAGCGCCAGAAGTTGAACAGACAATTGCATCATTAACTTGTGCAGAATGTAGTTAAAAATTCATTAATTTTCAAATGTCTTTTAAACATTTTCCATTTTAAATATCACTTATTTTTCTAAAAATTCTTTATTTCATATATTTATTATTTATTTTCAATATATTTTCACAAAAGCAAAACAGCTGATAAATACAAAACAGCTGATTGTTTGACACTTTTAACATTTTTACCTGAAGAAAAAGTGCGGGCTATTTCGTGCAAAAAGAAGAAGACAATTACTCTCTCATCTCTGCTCTCATTTGCAAGTTTTTTGAGTACGAGAACGCTTTCTGGGCTGTTTTGGGCGAACGCGTTCGCCCGCGTTGTAGTACGGGAACAGAGCTATTAGTTGATCAAACTTTATTATCATAGTCCGCAGCCGCATCAAATGTGTTGTTTCGAGCGCTACTTTGCACATGTAACTGCGCTAACGAACACGAACGCTTAGGTAGATATCTAGCTACGTGCCAGTAAATTTAAAGCATATTGAAACACTTTTTTTTTGATCATATGTTCAGCTAGAAATATCGTCTATCCCACTGTGTGGCCAAGAACTAAGATTATTCAATGCCGTTTTCATATGAGCTCTTATTCTTAGATCTCGGTTCATCCTAACACAGTTTAACACATATTTAATACTATATCCTGGGATGCTCCTCTCTTCACATACTTAATTATTTTTATAATAACCAAGTCTGCCCTTATCTTCGACTAGCACCGGTAGAGTGGTTCTTCCACATTACCTTGTTGAACATTTATCATCCGGAAAACACATCCAACGCTTACCCTGGTTTACCATGTTGATTTATTAACCTAACTTTATTCATAACTTTCCCCCATGTTCGTAAGTCTCGTGATTCAACTTCTAACTTTGAAATTGTTATTCTGTCAAATTTGAAAAAACTGACTCTGAACGTTATTCTTGACGCTTCTTTGTATTATTTTTTTTTTAGTTTTATGTCGGTATCTTTCTTTTTATAGATCAGCTGTTCTCTCTTCTAAATATGTTATTTGCTAAGAAGCGATAGCACTGGAAGATTCTTTTGAATCTTGACAAGGATTATAGCAGTAAAAACTGATTTCATTTGGAATTTGTATGTATGATTAACTAAAAAATAGTTTATCCAAACGTCCCATTTTTACCTGTGTTCCGCCGGGACGACATTTTACCGGGTTTTAATACCCACTCATAAAAACAGCATATATTTTGTATATATTGCCTAACTCAGTACTTACTTTTTAATAGCAATCTTGATTAAATATTATTATAGAATGAAGAATCTAAAACAGGAAGAGGAAACGAAATAAAACGAATAAAAAATAGAACGCTTGTTTTTTTCTTTTGTGTAAATCAGATATTTTTCAAATTTAATTTATAAGCTATATGTACACAAAAAATTGTGTCTATTCTAAGTATGTCCCGGGGATAAAATGCAGATCCCGTTTATTTTTTAATTAAAAAAAAAAAAATTGGGAACCCTACTAATAGAATAGACTTGCATTTCCCCACAATGTTTCTATAGCTCCCGGAGACGAAATGTATCGAGTCTGCTTCTCTCTGCACTGTTCCACCAGTTTCGAAATTATGTTGACAATTTGCACGTCTTTTTTTTTTGAAAATGGCAATACTTTAGTTTTCTAGTAGTTTCGGGAATCACCAAAATAGCCGTTATTATCTTTATTTATATTTATTAACTTTATTTATATGTTGTCAGGTTTATAAGATGAGGCGAAATTCGAGCAAATATCCTAAATACCAATGTCTCTTCTGTAAGTTTTCAATTGATTGTTTGGTCTCAGCTTCACTGTACCATCTGTTTTCTTAGGGCGATGTTACACGATCAATGTTTTGCTGTCAAACAATGAAATTGTTGTTCTTTTGAAAAATGAACACTGAGCAAAAGAGAGAATGTGAGCACATTTCACTTCAAACTTTTTAGTGACGAAAAAAACCTGCATCACTACAAATAAAATGGGGCTGCTGCAGATACACTGTTGTATTTTACTGGAAAATATTAATATTTAATGGAAAATACTACATTTTTTACTTACTTATAAATTTTTTTTTTTCTTTGCCACCCCTTGCGTTGTTTGGCTTTTGTTCGTTTGTGAAAATGAGTGCTGTTTAAAAAATTACTTAATAATTTTTATAAAAACATGGTAATTCAATGGCCAAGTAACAAAGTGGCGGAGCTTATTTTAATAGTTCGCAAATTTTAAAGATTATTTTACTGTGTTTTTCATATGTAAATGCAATATTTTTTGTATAATTTGTGGCTATTTCCACCGACATTATCTCATATTGTCATTATAATTATTTTCCATCCAATTCCATTCCAATTGCTGAATTTTAATGCACTCCAAAATACAATTAAATACTTTTTAGTTGGAAAAACATAGTTGCAGATAAAAGTATTAAAAAATAACATTCAGCAAAAAACTGATAGTGTAACAGGGCATCAAACAAAACGATGAAAAGAGAGTAAAAACAGAAAACATTGACAGCAAAACATTGACCGTAAAACATCAGCCTTAGGCTGTGGTTATATTGCGAGTATGCTCGGCGAACACCATGAAATTGTTGTTGGACCAAACACAAACAGAGAATCTTAATTCACTCTCACACTGAACACGATATGCTCGGTATATTGTACACCGAGCACGCCGAGTATTCAGGGTGGCAATGAGTTATTCTACAAAATTATGTTATTACATACAAAATATTACTAAACATAGGGCGATGTTAGACGATCAATGTTTGTTGTCAAACAATGAAATTGTTGTTGCTTTGAAAAATGAACACTGAGCAAAAGAGAGGATGAACACATTTCATTTCAATTTTTTTTTACTGAGGAAAAAAACGTGCATCACTTCAAATAAAATGTGGTTGCTGAAGATACACTGTTGCATTTTATTGGAAAATAGTAATATTTTATGAAAAATACTAGACTTTTTACTAACTTTTAAATACATTTTTTTCTTTGCCACCCTTTGCATTGTTTGGCTTTTGTTTGGTTTTGAGACTGCCGTTTAAAATATTAATTAATAATTTTTATAAAAACATGGTAGTTCAATGGTCAAGCAAATAAGTCGCGGAGCTTATTTTAATAGTTCGCAAATTTTAAAGATTGTTTAACTGTGTTTTTCATATGTAAATGCAATATTTTTTGTATAATTTGTTATTAATAATTATAATTAGTCGAACACCGAGCACCAATATAACCAGGCACTAACTGTTTAATGTTGCAAGAACAAAGGGATCGCGAAAACTCTATTGGAAACGTAGCGGATAAGATCTATCAAAAAAGTTTTATTGGAAGTCAAACAAGGAGTAACAAATAAAAATCTTTTAATACTTTTTATAAAAGTTTTCAAAATCGCAATTTCTTTGAAATAAATCAAATCTCACTGTTCTCCTCTTACTCAAAACGTATATGTAAGTATTGAGTATGGGCTTGAGCAGACTCAAAATATGCCGTCAAAGGTGATTAACTTTAATCGTTGTTATTTAAATCAATGTCCATTTTAGCGAGTTCATTTTTTGAAAATTTCATTTTTTTGCGTTGAAGTGTTTTTTTTGTTTGTTTTTTTTTTCACTTCTTGTAAACGTGTGCGCTTCCTTTTCATACACGCATTATCCACAGAAATGTAGAAGGAATCAGGTCTAAATTTATGAACCATGAATAATTATTGCACACGATGATCGCACAATGATCATGCTATATATGTATAGTTGATGTTAGTGTTGGCTGTCGTTATTATTGTTATTGGTGTAGTGTTATATTGGAGTACAGACTGTGTACGGAGTGTAATTTGCTCTCAATGGTGATTGTGCGTCAAATCGTAACTGATGAGTTAAATATGCGCGTTATGCCCAGGTAGAAAACATATCAAAATCTAAAAAATGTTGCCATCAAATTTTTTCAGGTTCTACTTAAAATCAAGAAAGATGTACAAAAAATCAAATTAGTAAAAAAAAAAAAGAATACTATACAAAGATTGTACTAATTTGGAGAAAGTCTTATGGAATACCCTTTAAATTTGATAAAAATGCATATATTTCATAGCATCTCAAAATTTTATCAAACAAATACTACTACTTATATTTTTTTTCGAAAAAAAGGTTTATAATGATATTTAGGCTTTAAATGTACAAGTACAAGTCAAATTTAAAGAGAAAACCGTCCTTTTTTGGTATAGAAAATATAATGTAAAAAGTAAGTTCATGTCTTGTTTACAACAAAATAAAGTCTTTAAAAGCAAAACCCACACGTTGGCAACTTTTTTGCACACAAATTCAAAATTAAACTCTTAAAGAAAGACAAACAAAATTTAGCTTAGAGAACCAAAACAAGCGTTGAGTTGGTAATGAACACTTTCAATACGCAGAACAAAAAGAAACAAAAAAAAAACTGCAAAGGAGCTACACTACTGCTGCTGCTACCTTTGTGATACCACTGCACAGCAATCACAGTGCAGGCGACGTCAAGCCGCTAACAAACTTGGAACGTAATAAAAAAAAGCGCACAAAGCTCATTTCGTTTTTCGAAAGTGTTTTGAGGAATGCGTTCGAATAGCGATTACCTGCTGTGTGTGCCGGCATCACTAATCACTGCTCTGCACAGAAAATTCACCGGCAGGCTGAACGGCTGGCCGGCAGGTTCGTTCGACTGGCTAGCAGCTCATGGCCAGAAGACCCAGTTTTTGGGGGCATTTTACTATATTAGTGTATTGGCATTGAATGTTGCGATGTGGTAAATTGTAAAATGAAAAAGTAGAAAAAAATATAAAATAAAATAAAAGGAAAAAGGAATTACAATGAATACGATAGCGCAGTTGTCGATGATCCTGACGCTAATAACAACTTGCAGTTACTTTTTCTTATCTCCCCGCCCCGTTTGATTTGTTATGTTGGCATTAATATGCTTAACAAATTGACAATTTATGGATTTTCAGCATAGCACGTATGAATGCAGTTTTGGATGAATATACATATATGAGTATATGTGAAGAAACTAACAGATTCACACTTTTAAAGAGAATGCTCCTCTTCAATTTAACTACGAGTGGGAAAATATTGGTATGCAATTTAAGAATATCAGAATTTTAAAATATGATAATATATAGTATTGGAGTTTATGGAAAAAGTAAATATATTTATAAAAGGATTTTTGTACTATTGCAACTAACTAAATAATTTAAGCTATAATTTACTTCCGTTTATGAAAAATATTCTTATACTAATATAGCGTCCTTTTTTAGAACATCTGATTTGTGCTTTAATTGGTTGCCATTTTATCATAAATAAACTTAGCCAAGAACAACGCTGTGCAAATTTATTTTGAAAATCGTGGTTCAGTTCGCTAAACATACCCAGCGCTACGCCCATGTTATGGTCGACATAATCGTTCATCCCAGCGGATCATTCGAATAAGAATGGATTATTTTCGTACCACGCATACTAAAATAGATAATACTGTGTAACAATTTTAGGGTCATGGAGTCTAACGGAAAAGCGACCAACGCAGGTCGATGGTACTGGTCCAGAGTAACAGACCCCTAAGAGGGTTTTAAAACGTTAGATCGCTTTTAAATGTTATAGCCTTTCAAAGTTTAGCTGTTTTAGTGTATTTTTCAGTTCTATTTATGTTTGTAATAAAAACAAAAATTTGAAAACCCAAACATTATTAAATTCTATACATTTTTTTTACTATTATTATTGCTTGTTTTTTGCAAAAGTCATGTAATGGATAGTTTAAACTTCTTAATATGAAAAACTGTATAATGTTAAAATTGTTTTTGTTCTTATTTCGCTAAAGAAAGTGGTAAAAATGAGCACTTTATTTTTAAAAAATAAGCTGCAAGGGGCAAACTTTGCAAAACCCTTTTAGGGTTTTGTTACTCTGCACCAGTACTATCGACCTGTGTTGGCCGATTCTCCGTTAGAAAAATGTGCTGCACAGTGTAATACGCATCCGCTGAGATATTGTAAAGTGGGCACCAAAGAAGATGCTGCTGCTATGGATTGAGAAGGACTCGAATTTATCAATTTGCCATTGGGCACAGCAATTGGACCTGTGTCCATCCATTTTATGGTTGTTTTTTTCAGAAATAAAAAAAGTCAGAATGACACGGCTGAGTGTGGGATGCCACCAATGACTTTCCATTGTTGTCGGATATAATACTTTTGGGAACTTACGTGATGGGGACAGAAATCTGGCAGCTGGATCTTCTACTACAATAATATCGAAATTATTACACAGTGTCACGAATTCATACATTTTTGAGACAAAAATAGAAGGAGGATTCGTAGAGTGCTGAAATTTGGCGCACAGCCTTTTCTTAACGCAATTAAAAAAACATGTCGAAATTTGCTAATTAATTAATAAATACTGAAAAATTCTGCATAAATTTTTTTTTATAAATCTGCTATCAGATTCGAGATAATGAGATTTCCCCTGAAATTTTAGCAATACTTTTCATACGATTTCTATGAAAATTAATAATAACTAAGTATCGAGTTATTTTTTGGAAATATTTAGGTATTATTTAAAAGCAAATTTTGTCACGATTGTAGTTTATTGTAGTAGACGTTAATTTTGATTCTGAATTCTTAAAACAAGTGAATGGCTAGAAAGTGCAATAGATTTGCATATACTTTAAATTGTCTTTTGCAAGCATATTTAAAGTAAATGTTAAAAGATCTTGAACAATTTTTGCAATTTAGCAGTTCTCATAGTTTCCATTCCACTTTAGCTGTTATTCTTTGTGGCCAGAGAAATGTCCAGGTAAATTTGGTCAGCAGATACATAAATTTGACCTACTAAATTTTTTTTTTTTTTAAATAGACATAAAAACTTATTCATTGTGCAAAAGCAGCGACTACTTTTTTTGACCACCTCACTTCTTTAATTTTTCTCATCAACATCATTCAAAACAAATTACAAATATTTATACCCTTGAGATGACATTCAATTAAAATTCATTTGCGACATGTGAAAAATTTAGATTTATATCTCGATTCTTTTTGTTTTTCTTCGTTCTACTGATCGCGTTCCAAAGATCGTGTGAAGATACATAAATTTGCATTGTTTTGTATAAAGATCTTGATCGTGTGTATACTTGCATATTTCCTGGAAATTGCCCATAGCACCAGCGGCACATGCCATCACTTGGCAGTTTCAAACGGAAACACAGAAGCAGAAGCAGCAGACCATGAAGAAGGAAGATTCCGATCGATCGCTTGCTAGCTCGCTCGTTTGTCAAACATATGTCATTCTGATGTAGTGTGCTGTATAATTTTGGAATTTCACTTTGGGCAATCAGTCAGTATATACACGAGTAGTTAACGCGCTTGATCAGTTCATTATTTCGTCATGGTGGTCAATTGTCATATTAGCATTATATTTTGTTCGACTCCTTTTAGTTTTGGTTCAGTTTTTTATTATTTTTTATTCTGTTCAACCTTTTTTGTTTTCTTATTTATTGCAGGAGTTCCTTTATTCATTTTCGATCATATACGAGGTCTTGTGATCTTGTATAATTCCATCTCCTTACAATAACCAGTTGAATATGTGGTATGGAAAACCTGATTTACCAAACTCTGCGACAGCGACAAATTATAGGTAATTATAATAAAACAAGTTACGCACTTTTTTAGCCATTGATATCTGATCGCGATAAGAATCAATGATATTACTTACCATTCATACTTATCGCAGATACCAACAGTAAATTGATGTGCGTACTTTTATATGTATTACTTATACAGTGTTTTAAATACTTACCAGCGTAATATTTTTATTTTATATTTTAAAGTATTTGTGATGATTTGTAAGAAACTTATTCCTGCAAAATTTTCCTGAATAATATAAACTAATAATAATTTTCAAATCTAAAGGTTTGAAAGCCTAATAAAACTGGCATTAAAATGGCCAGGATAGCATCGTCTAGTAATAATTTCGATAATTAGTGCATTTGTTAAAAAAAATAAAAACGTTTCAATTACTTCTTGAAAATAGAATAGTAAGTCGTAAATTTTTTGAAAGGTTTTCGTCTGGTCAAATATCAGCTTCGCATGCTCAAAAATATTTTAAGGTAAAAATGTGATACATGGTATAAAACGATATTTTCCTACGGTTGCCATTTCTAAGTGCTTCATCCGGAGTCTGATTGCCTTGTTGTTGGTGAAATGGTGCTTCGGTTCACGAACACAATTAGCGCTAACGCGCCGTTTTATTTCCACATCCTCAGTTATTTTATGGTATGTTTAAACGACTTGGTTATATACCGGTTACAACCATTTCGTTTCGATTTGAAATTTAAGTAGGTCGTTGATGTTGATTTCGAATAACTCACCAAGGTTGTTGAGAGGTATGCCCATTTTGGCTGCTTACACTTCAAAACTCCGTTGCTCCGTTTTCCTCCGATCGTAATGCGGCCATAACGCTCTGCTGATCCTGCATTCCGTTAGTTGATTCCATCTATAGTAGGCTTTTTGGAAGTATGTTAATGTAATTTTGCTCTTGGTTGTAGTTAGTGGAGTGTTGCCACGCTATTGTTATGACGCCCCCTCTGCTCTGGTTTACTAGATTTGAGGCTGTGATGACCAAATTGAGTACCACGATTGCGGCCTAACTATGCGACAAGATAGCGGCACTGATTTTGGAGGTAAAGTCCGCTTCCAGTAACCTACACACCTTTCTTATAGCTAACACTTCCGCCTGGAACACGCTAGCTGAATTGGGAAGACGAATTAATCTCTCAATATTCAGCTTCTCCGACCTCACAGCCCATCTTGGAACCATCCGTGAAAACTGTAGTACAGAAGTTGTTAAGTATCATACCATTTTTATTGAAAGACACAGTAGGTACAGCTGTTGCGTAGCTGTGGCGTGTGTGTCTTTTGAATGGGTTGTTGTGAATTTCAGCTCCGTGGAGCTGTTGGCATTTCGACGCCATTTTTTCTATCATATTATATTTCTGCTCTTTCGGGCCAACATGTTGTCTCAAAAGATCTGCGCCATCTATTTTTATTTATCGGCGATTTGGCGATTTTTAGGCGGTGGCTGGTAGCCGATATTTTCTTTTGTTTCGGCGGCTGATATTAAAATACTCGAATATAATATTTTAAACAATCCTATTATAAGCAAATTTATCTGTTTAATGTTATTCCATTCATATTATGAAGTTTGTCCTTCATTTATACAGTAAGTACGGCTTAGCCGATAAATCACGGCCGGTAGCAAGTAAAAACAAAGCGACGGCGCGAAGTTGACTGTAAGCCGCACGGCGCAGGTTTCTCGGTTATAGTTAAAAAAATATATATATAAGAAAATATACATGATGTCTGCCGAAGATACAGTTTCAATTTAATACACAATTGACGAGTGTATTTAATAATAGATATCTTATATTATTTTTGTCTATGATAAAATTAAAATTTTTTCACTTTTTTTGTTTCTCAAAAAATAAAACAGCTGTTTCTCAAAAATTTGTGAAATGATCCATCATGCCATTCAGAAGAAACAAAATGTATATACGTAGCAGAAGCGAATTTAATCTCAACATGTTGAGCCTCCGGTGTATCTTCTGAATGCAACCATTGTGTACTAGTAGATATTCTTAGTAACAGAGTTGGTCACCTCATTTCCGCGGGGTAGTCCAATTATTACACAATAAATTTTTGTATAATTATTATTTTTTTTTTTTTTTTTGAGAGCAAAAATTTCTTGTTACAATTTATATTTTAATAAATAACACTATCAATTTGATCAATTTAATTCGTTTGGTAGATCGATTTGCTGAGTATCACTTTTAATTGGCATGTTTGGATTTTCATTTATAAAGGGTGATTTTTTAAGCGTTTGGTTTTTAATTAAAAAAAAAACAAAAAAAGTACAGAAGTGTATGAAATTTTGAGTCGATAAATCAATACTTTACAATTTACTTTTTAAGATTATTTCAAAGTCCAATTTAAAACCACTTTTTTGGCGCATAGCGACTGGCATCTCGCAAATAACATGTGTAGTGTTGTTTTCTAAGGCTACAAATGACGCTTGTTAATCGGCATAGACAAGTGACTTCACATAACTTCACAAAAAATAGAGGCGTCAAATCGCACGATCTAGATGGCCAACTAACTGGCCCGAAACGTGAGATAAATTGTTTCAACGCTGTGACAGGTCGCCCAGCTTCAGTTGCATAAAATCTTCTGCGTAACACAACCCCAATCGCTGCGAACGGCGAGGGATGAACAAATCAAAGTCTTCATCAACACTGGCGCCTAAGGGAGCAATATTTTAGGTGGAAATTTTATTACTACGGTCGACTATAACGACCATAAAATGGTCGAAGTGCGCGAATAATATTTCTCATAGAGTTCGAATTTTGATAACAAAAATCAATAATTTGTAAGCGTTGTTTAGGTAAGTCTTTTTACAATGAAATGGCAATGCTAAGACTGTAGTTATATTGGAAGTATGCTTGCTAACAAGATTAAATTCTTATTGCACCGAACATAAAAATGGAGTCTTTACTCACTCTCAAGCTTAAAACACAATTGCGTCGTACGACGGTAAAGCGGTCGACAGCTACCCGCTGCCGAAATTAAAATGTACATCTCGCATGAAATTGCACAGAATTTGGGTGGCAACGTTTTTACTACCGAAGGCAGCTGTTCATGTAACCGTCTGCCGCTTTACCGTTGTACGACGCAATTGTGTTTTAAGCCCCAATTATAGAAACTTAACGTAACTTAACAACGCATAGAATTCTCTTTTATATACTTTGTATGTATCTGATTATAGAAACTTAACAAAACTTAACGTAACATAGAAGTCGGTTGAATTTGGATTTGTTTGCTGTTACGTTTTTTAGTTTTTATGGAGATTAAAAGCAAGTATTTACATATTAAATGATTGTTTTATTTAATAAATTCATTTGTTTCTTTTAAAATTTTGTTCCTACTACTGATATATCTACAGAGGGATTTTTTTGGCTGCTGTGCTGTTTTTATAATAAGCATTAAGTTTTGTTATGAGCTGTTACGTTACGTTAAGTTTCTATAATTAGACCTTAAGTCTTTTTATGATGAAATGGCAATGCTTAGGCTGTAGTTATTTTGGAAATGAAATTCTTATTGCACCGAACACAAAATAGAGTTTTTACTCACTCTCAAGCTTAAAGCACAATTGTGTCGTCCGACGGTAAAGCGGTCGACGGCTACCCGCTGTCAAAATTAAAATACACATCCTCGTATGAAATGGCACAGAACTGCGGCGGCGCCGTTTTTACCGCCGACTGCAAATTTTCGTAGTACTGTTACAATATTACGCATTTCGCGGCAGCTTCTCCTACTACTGTTAAAAAATTAAGCAATTATGGCTTCTTTCCGCGATATTGGCTACTGGAGCCTTAGAAATTTAAAAAGTTGTGACTATTTACGAATCGCTTACTGAGTCAAATTTTGAACCAACTTACTTATTGGCTCCTGTATGCCGACTTTGAGGTAGTTGACGTATTTTTACGTACCTATTTGGCTACGTATTTACAATTTATTTTTATACGTTTAACTGCTAAAATCTTATTTATATAAAAGAACATGTACTAAACATATACTGTATTTTGCAGTATTTTTTTGTCCAAACTTTTTCATTTATTGTACAAAAGAAAAAAATTTTGTATATTGTATGTAGCTTCATTAAGTGAAGTCTTTGCTATCAAAAAAGAAAAACTAAATACAATATAATTAGTTTCTAGGATATCGATTACTTTCCCTGCTACTTTGTTGTGGTCGTTTATGGCGTGAAGAATATGTATCAGCATCATCATTTATATAACGATTAGTACTATTATTATAATTATAATTACTCGTATAACGAGCTTGTTTAGTATGTATTGTTGATTCAGTATAATCTCTACTACCATTATGATTTCTTTTTTCACCACTTTGTTGACTTGAATAATTTATGCTTGCTTGAGGTGCATAATTACTACTATTCCTGAAATATTGACTCGTTGGATTATTCCAATTATCGGTGTGTGCTACACGACTAAAAGTTCTATTATAATGCGTCCGATTTTGAAACATATCTTGCCTGCAACGTTCAAAACGATCTCTACGATCCAAAAAGTGATCAACAGGTATGGGTTCACGATGCTCACGCCATGATTTGTATGTAGTATGTTGCTGGGCATTCGTCATTTCTACATTGTTATATGATTTATTATTTGGTATATTATGTGCGTTATTATTACCAGATATATCATACAAAGATTGAAGATAATTTTTACGTTCAATTTTATGCCCTCTTGCCCTATCAAATCCTGAAAATAAAAAATCTATGTTAGATACAAAGCTAATTAAATATTTATTTCAATAAATTAATGCATACTTTTGATAGCATCTTCTGGCTTGACTGTCATCTCTGATATCATATAATTGCATATTAAATATCCTGTGCGATTTACACCATGTGTACAGTGTACTCCAATTAATTTGTCTGTATTAAAAATAAAAATAAAAGAAATAGTAGAATTAGAAAATATTTTAAAAGTTTCATAGATTAACCATGCAATGTCACAACCACTAAACGAAATCAATATTTTAGGGGCATTAAGACATTCGAACTTCCAAAGTTTAACCTAATTCGAAAAAAAAATTAAAAAGCAGGGCCTGATCTCTAAAACTTTTAGCACAAACTTTACAATTTTAAAACAAATATTTACAGGGAAATTTTATGAATTTCTGCAAAGTTGAACTGGCTTGAAAAAACAAATTAGGCCTAGGGCTACCGATTCATTCTCGTTTTAGCAGTTTTTTCTTTAATGAGATTATTTTCGTTGCCACCCTGCCTAAGTTTTTATATCAAAACTAAGTCTTCTAGCTGATCCAACTCCGAGTTTTTTCCCTCAGATCTCACCGACTAGTTACATAATTTACGATTCAGTTGAACTCAATGAGAGTTGTAATTTGTCGATGTGTGACTAGCAAGATTATAATTGTGGACAATTTGCATCCAATTTTTTCCAGACATCATGATCCGAAATGCTACTAAATCAGTCGAAGATGTTGAAATTTTCTTATGTGAGGCTCCATTGGTTTGATAATCCAATCATACAGTGCAGTTAATTATTTTTTATACTCCAGTATTTTGGTCCACGTTGTCTATACCGATTAGAAAGACTGCTTTGGTTAACGCTTTCCAGTAGAATGAATTTGTTGGTGTGATTTTAAAATTTGGAGCTATTATTAGTAACCAACCTGTAGTGGTTATGTTAACATAAATAAACTCTTTTTGAAATTTCTCTCAAGGTCGTAATGCCTGTTAGTTTGCATGTGCTTATCCGCTCTTACTACTATATATTGGTACTACTGCCGAGACTGCCCTAATTTTCTATTTTGCTAACAATTTACTATCATTAGGCAGTATCATTAGGCCATAATCAACATTTCATCGAAAAAAGAGGTCAAGACTTTTTGTGTGTGTTTTCACGTATTTTGACCCAAATAATTGGAAAAAGGCAAAATGAAAAAATATTTTTTCCGATTTTCTTTCAAACCTTTAAAGTTAGTTCTACTTTTCGAATTATTAAAATAACTTAAAATAAGTAATTTTGATTATTTTACAAATTTAAAAGTAATTGGACTTTAAGTTGTTAAAAATTTATATAAAATTTAATAAACTAATGAACAATAAAAGTATTTCCATAAATATTATTATTCCATTAGAAGTTTTCGACATTTAAAAAAAAGAAAAAACTTTGAAACTTTTTAATGCGAGGATTTTTTTTTTTTTTGTCGAAAACTGTATGTATGTAGAAAACCATAGCAGAAAAATATTAATTTCGACATACTCGCATTCGTAAAACAAATTACTAACATTACATTCCAAAGATGAAACTACACTAAAATTTGTACAAAACCGCATACAACAGCATTATCTCCATAACCATTACCCATTTATGGCAACATTATAACTAAGGCAAAAAACATGTCAAAAATAAAAAGTATTTATTTATGTAGGTACAATTTCCATTTGAACTGAAAAATATTTAAAAGAGAACGAATTGCCGCAAAAATTTAATTTAACAAACAACCGCAAAAATATGTCAACACCCACACACAAGCCGATCTGTGAATTCAGTCGGCAATTTGACTGTCGGTCGATCGGTGGAGTGTGTCAAAGGGTGGTTGGAGAACTGGTGTTGCTGGTTGCTGGAAGTAGTTCATTCTTCCAACGTTGTCATTATTATCGTCAACTCTAAATGCAAATTTTAAACGCACAATGCAAAAGAAAAGGAAATGAAATGGAAACGCTGAGCGCGTTGATAGTCAAAAACGGCAGGAGTCAAAAAAGACAGACACATACCTTCATATATATTGCGAGATGGTCATGATGCCAAGCTAAATAAAAACAACATACAACATTGGCAGCAGCATACAACATAACATTGGCAATAAATTTTGAGAAAACATGTCAGCAGCAAGAAATAAATGCTGAGGTACGCGCGCGCCTGCGCATTATCATTGCGCCACACAGTTACATGATATTCGTCATGTTTTGAATGCCAGTTAGAGAATAACTACTTCAGTGGCTGACTGGCTGGCTGGCTGACTTGCTGGTTGGCTAAGTCACGAGCTTAACTGACGATCTACTGCCGACCGACCGACCAATTGCGATCCCTAGAGGTTCATTACTTGCATATTTGCATATCGCGCGTCTTGTCGTCAGCATGCATCGTCGTTATTGTAGTTGTTGCGTTACCACAGCAGTTGAATTGCATTGATGACAAGACCACCGCAACGACTGATTTGTTGCTATTTCATTTCACTTGTAAATGAAATATTCTTAAAATTTATTGAGTTGCATATAATTTGTTAATTTTTAATTTGATAAAAACCAAATGTGAACAAAAATGAAGCTCAGTTTTACTTCAAAATGAACAAGCAGGACCGACTTGTACATACACAGAATTATAAAAAAAACTACTACTTACCAATCACTGTTATTAACTGTTTGTAACTGCTTTAAAGTCACATCAAAAAAGGTCATTAACTTTTAGCTCATAGTAGATATTAACCCTTAAATACCCACTGCTCACTGCAGTGACCAACCACTTCCGCGCCTGCCTGTGCCGCCATTTTACATTCGCCATTTAAAATAAACATCTGATCTTACTGCCTAAAGTTTTCTTTATCGATACGTATGAATAAGAATGGAAAAATGACAACTGTCGTACAGTTACAGTTATTTTTAGCTCGAAAAGCGTGTTTTGTAAAAATTTTAAACAACCAACTGAAAAAAAGGTGTTTTTATTTTCGAATTTTGTGTCATAAATATATTGCCGTGTGGACAAATTTGTGTCAGACGGTATGGGATAACACCAAATAACTGTTTTTAAAAATTATTGCGAATGTATTTTAATTTATTCTCCAGATAATCGCCAAAGGTTACTACAGAGGTCAACCATGTAAATTAAAATAACTGCACCTTAAACTAATTTATTTGAAAACACGTAGAACAAACGTTTTTCGGAATCACAAATACTACCTTTAGGTATGCTTTTAATTGAAATTGGACGTATTGGCGTTTAAGGGTAAAATATTTTATTGCATTGCAATAGGCAACATTTTAATATAAAGATGAGTTTTAAGGTTATCTAAAGCAACATTCAGTGCACTGATAGGAAAACTGCTATTAATTGTAACTGCATTTAACCATTGCCTTTATTATTGCTCTTTATTATCAGTTGGTACTATTACAAAATCACAGTGATTTGTATTCAGACCAAAACATTTCTGGTACATCACAGGCGTATAAACAAAATATCATTTCTTCAAACACTCATTGACCCTATTATACGCAGCAATTCTTCGTACAATCGAACTTGCCACACAGCAAGATTTCTTGGGCAATTCAGTCTTTACTTTGTCTGTCATTTGTGTTGAATGAAAAGTGAAATTGATTTATTGAATTAAAGTAAGCTATTTAAGCATAGTGAAATAAGTAGAAGTGACGCCCTCTTTTCTGTTCACTGACGTCTGCCAAACTGTTTTCTTACTTCTCCCAAAGCATTTGATATTTCAGAAGTAAATATAAAAAAATATTAACCAATTGGTACCAGCACAATATATAAATAAAATAGAAAAATTAAAAAAGCCAGCAAAATCTCTACACATTGATAAACGAGATCTCCGTTTATGTTTGTCATTCAAGTAAGAAATCTGTCTCTTCGAAATTTAATTAAAGTTCTTTTGAAATCGGTAAAACTATTTAGAATATAAAAAGGGAACTTTTGAAGACGATAATTGTAAAAGTGTTGTAATTTGCTTATTTAAATACTTTATAGAACCACACTCTTCAAAATATTTTGAAAGCTTTGATTTCAGAAAAAAAACAAACGAAAGGTTTATTTGTTTTTGATTCTTTTATTTCATTTAGTTATTTGTGTATAGCAGACAAAAATAGGTTAAGACAGTTTTTTCTCATAAACAAAATTATTTGTCAAAATTTATTGAGCGACGCGTTTCTAATACACTTTGAAAGCAGCTTTTCTGATTTGCACCGAAAACGCACCCAATAAGGAAAAAGTAAAGAATAAAAATACAAAATTGCGAAGAATAAAAAAACAAGTCGCATGAAAAATTGCTGTGTATAACAGTGGTCTTAGACAACAAAGATTACTCTTGTGTTTACACATTAATCACCTGCATTTTCTATTCGTATAATGTTAATATGCTTTATTAGCAAAACAGTGAATGCTTCGCTATTCACAAGCAAAGGCTACAAGTTAAAAACCCGTTGAATAAATAACTTACGGCAATACAACATTTTGCTACTCTTCACTACTAAAATCAGTTCCTTTCTCCACAATAAAAAAAGTAGTTGGCAACGCTATCTGCTTTCATGCTTTTGGCACAATCTGGCAACATTTGCTAAAAATGACACAAACTGATTTTGACGTTAATATTTTTTTTATCTTTTTGTTTGCGATTGCAACAAGCAATTATAAATTTTATATGAATAAAAAGCAAATTATTTATTTACATCAAACTTTTCTTCTTTTTCAAATAATGGATACTGAAAGTGAAGTTTCCGAGGGCATTGGTTCACTTCGCATGTCACTACGTGAACGGCCGCGGAAATTGCGTGAACGTGATGAATTGAGATTCCTAGATGATTTCGATCCAGAGAAGTCAAATCGTGAAAAACGTAAATTGAAGCGGAAAGTCAATTCTACATCACGAACAAGTGCCTACGATGAATATGGGCATATACGACATAATGGGATGGACGTTTGCGATTGTATGAATGATGAATGTCCAGGCTGCTGGATGGAATGTGAAAATTGTGGTTCAACCAAATGCGGCGTAATGTGTCGAGTTAATCGTAAAATTTATTATGAAAGTATTACGTTTGATGGAAAAGATGCATCAATTAAAAATAAACACTTCCCGTCTAAGTGAATATATAATCCAAATGAAGGCGAACATGGAAAAGAAGTCACAGAAGTGGACGAATACTTTTATTCATACAATTTTAATTATTTTAAATCTGCTTTTTATTCATCTTTTTAATACAAAGATTAGTTTTTAATTACGATTTATTTAAAAATCATTTATGTGTAAGATCATGGCTACCTAATAAATTTAAATGTTTCTACGAAATATTTGAATTCTAAATAAAACTAGCGAACTTGAATTCTGTGATTGGAAAATGAATACTTGGATGTTGACCAGGAATACATATTGCGTTGATTATCGAATTAAATTTCAAAAAAAGAACAAATATTGCGCCTCTGTAATTGCCTAGGGACAACTGGGATTCTTAGGTTAACGCTCTTAATTGAATTAAAACCTACTGATTTTATGTTAACTCAGCGAGGTTTGGTATTGCCAGTCAGGAGGTGGAGTCGCGTAGACAAATCTCAAATTTTCTAACTTTAGGTTTTTAACTGAGCAGAGTGTCGATAGAGCCCAAGCATTCTAACGCAGTTGTCCAGCATATGCCACTTTCGCCACGGCAACTTCGTTTAAATATTCCTTTTCCTTCCTTTTGATTTTAATATTCTAGACCGTAATGGCTTGATAAAAGACGAGTACGACTTTATAAATTGTATGGCATGCTTAAAATAGAAAGTGAAGATGGCTAAATCTAAATGCGTCACGAGTCCCCGATTGGGATGGTCGGGCAGATGGCTGCGTTTTTATGGACAGCAGCTTTGTTTCGTTGTGCAAATGATCTTTGTGTGACATTAGGTGGTATCCCGTAATAATTCGCATGGCGGCGTTCTGACTTGTTTGGAGATTACCCCATTAATAGGCGCTTATCGAAGCTGCGTAGTTCGCCCCAGAGCGCCCAATGGCTCTTTATCCTTGCCCCACGAACTACCAGTCAGCGTATTGGGTGTTTAATAGTTGGTATTTGTCTGCTTTGAAATCACAATGTCTATTGCTTTTTTCACTTCTTTACTGCACGAGGTGAAAAAAGTGGCTGTGATTTCTCTGCTGACAATTGTAGGTTGCGTGATGTGAAATAGTGTGAAATGTCGTTGAGATAAGTGTTAAGGGCGGAAAAAACTCCGCCTTGCGGGACTAATTGTTTTAACTTCCTGTGCTGCGACCGGGCATAACAAAATTTAATGAAGGATTTGCTGGCATTTAGGTAATTGGCCAACCAGCGTTTGATGTTGTTGATGATGGCATCGATGACTCCAGGATGTCGCTGAGCAGAATAGTGTAAGAGACCGTGTCAAACGCTTTGGATAGATCCATTGTCACTATTGTTGGGTGGCGGTAGTCAGCATCAAATATTCAACCTTACCAGAAATCGGCATCAACCACATCAGGTTTTCATTAAGTAGTCAACACCGGCATGCCTGCTCCTAACCCTACTTTTACGCGCCAGAATTGAATCTGGGTTGAAGTGAAAAAAATTAGTTCATGTTTTTTTCTGGGAAATGTATATCTTGCAGGTTATTATATTGTTCCAGGCCCCAATTTGAGTTTTAAGAAACATTTTTTCTGAACAAAAATTACAATTTTCTCACTGGTTTCTTTCTGTCGGGTATTTTTGGAAAATGGGAGTTATAAAACCTAATTTTTCAAGAGGTGTGGGGGGTTCGAAGATGAGGGGAAGGTGTCAATACAAAAAATGTTTGACTTATGCTGAACGATTCTACTTCAGGCAATTCGTATGTAAATTTTGACTAAAATGTAACTTTTTGTAATCAAAAGAGATCTCGTTCACCCTGCGTAGAAGTCTAGCACACTAACTACTAGGTTACGACGACCACAGCTTTAACTTCATAAATATAAATTTGTCGAATTTGGAATGGAAACAAATTACCAATAATAAACAAAAATTTACTCTCCTAAATTCAAGTGGCCCGGGCATCAGCCCTGAAAGTTTCTAAACCTTTAATATAACAATGCAAATATTTTTTTTTTTTTACTTACCATTGTCCTTGTTATTTTTTAAGAAATTTGTCACATAAGATTTAAATCTGCATAAAATAAAAGCAAAAATAAGAAATTAGAATGGTTTCTAAAACATTAAAACATTTAAAAATTATAGTGGTACTTACTTTTCAACTAAAGAGATAGGTGGTGTTACATGTCCAGGTATCATAAGTTTAATATGTTCCACACCCTCACGTATAAAATCCTAAATAAAACAAAATTGAATTGTAATTTTGAAATGTTTACATATGAAAATAAAATTTACTAACATCTGGTTTATAATAACGATCTGTATTTGTTAAATCAATGATAATACCTAAATTAGGTATATTTTTCAAGAGAATTGCACGATTAAAACGGTCAAGTTCGTCGACGGATTTGTTGATTTGCTGAAAAGAATAAAATAATATAAGTAAGCAGATTAAAAAAACAAAATAATTCATGGCAAAATTATAACAGGTGGTAGCTATATTACAAGTAAAACAAAACAATAACAACACACTGCTTTGCTGCTATAAAGACAAAGAAATGTCAAAAATACATATCGATTGGGTAATCCCAAGATCTAGGCCGAGTGATTGCTGGTTGTTTCCAAAAATAAAATAAATTATCAGGGGCCATTATGCGGAAATAGTTAATACAGTTAATGTCGCAATGAAGAAGCTGCAAAAACACGATCTGCTGTCCTTAGAAATGTATTGCAATTATTGAAAAAATTATGCATAGAAGATAAAAAGTTATGAAAACTAAAGATTTAAAATTAATTATTTGCTTGCCTGTTTTCCTTAAATTAACTTGGTGAACTTTTAGTCCCTCCTTTTTTTCAATATGATTTTAAACAAAACCCAAAACAAATACAGAAACATATTGCAAGTATAATAACAAATACGACTTGATGTGGATTTCACTTTTGTATAAATTCTTAGCGCGTAGCGCGTAAAAAAAGTATAAAAATGTTGGGTATAATTGTGGAATAGTCTTCGTTAAAACTTGATCCCATTAAACTAATGATGGCCACCTATATACCCAAAATGATCGGCTAATCTTTTTTCGATGAAAATAGGCCCTGTACATGTGAAATTTTTTGTGCTCTTGTTCACACGGGCTACTCTTGGGCCCGCGATGCACTAAACACAAATCTGCAATTAAATTTCAGGTGTAATGGCTCACCTGGGCAAAACAAAATATCGACAGACTACTTTTTTTTTAAGATATGGGTAAATACTAATTTAATATCGAAA
Source organism: Toxonevra muliebris (assembly GCA_963691655.1). Classification (NCBI taxonomy): domain Eukaryota; kingdom Metazoa; phylum Arthropoda; class Insecta; order Diptera; family Pallopteridae; genus Toxonevra; species Toxonevra muliebris. The sequence continues at coordinate 60,049,783 of OY829328.1, read as the reverse complement.
GAATACTTACTTAATGATTTTTCTGAAACTTTATGTAAACCTGACATATGAAGGGAAATTTTGACAAAGGCATGATTGCCAAATACGGTTTAACTCTGCAGTCTACTCATATTTTACTCAAAGGCAAATTCATTGAAGTCTTGCCTAAAAACAAAAATGGTATATCTTTTTGTAACAGTTAGCCAAAGGCTAAAATCATGTAATTTATACATACTCACAATATTTTTCAATTTAAATTGCTTAATTAACTTAAAAAAACATTGGCTCCGCCAAAGAGAGCATATGGTATTAAGTGCATGATGGTGGCAAATAGCATGTAGGCATATGTCCAACACATATAATTAATAATTTTTCAATGTTTAATACCAATTTTGTTGCAATATGATAAAATAAAACAAAAGTTCATTACAGCGCAAAATATCAAAGCAGCAAAACATTACATTGTTTTCTTTTGTGTTTGTAACTGCTTTCGCGACTGACAGGCAGACAGATAGACGGACATTATTTAATTAAACAAAACAATTTAATTTCATATTCATATATTTAGAAGATGCATACATCATGTCATGGCGCCCATGATTTACCTGCATACACAGTAGTGTGTGGTCCTGTTTCTGACCCAGTAGTGTTACCTGCAATGACTATATGTACATACGTGTATATGCATTCAGTATCAATTTGTGCTTTTGGTCCTGATGATGTAGCGAATAATATCATGTCAGTTGCCACATTTATGCATAATTCTGAACATATTAAGGAATACATTTTAATTGTATGTAAAATTATCAGTGTTGGTGCCCACCATGCATGAAGCTTCTGGATTTTGATGTTATGCTATTTTTAAAATATCACTCAACATTATTTATATATATATATATATAAGTATGTAAGTACGGAACCGGTTTTTTATGCTTAATCTGAAAAGAAATGTTATCTCAAAGAAATAATTTTCACATGCATGCATTCTACATACACATATAATTTTGCTCACTGCAGAAGACTAAAAAGCAATCTTCACTGATAGCCAATATACCATCAAACCACTCTTAAAACTGGTAAAAAGAACGTGTAGAAAGTATGCAATTAGACTTAACCTTTTGAACAGGATTGCTATTATTTGTCATTAAAATACAATACGAACTAGAAGAAAATGAATCTGATATTGATAAGTCTCAAATGAAGTTAGTGTATTCGACAAATTCATTTCTTCAAAATTAAAATAATATTTCCATAGCGAATAATAGCTGGAAAGATGCCCGTGTGGTATCACAAAATAATGATCATAGAGAAATTATAGCAGGTGACGCTTAAAAGTGGGTCGAACCCAACAAACAATTTAACTTTACTCTCTACACCGATGGAATCAAAATGGTTTTCGGAATGCTAAAATGGAACCATCTTTGTTGCTTAGGTTAAGTTACATTCTTACAGGCAGAGAAATCAAGTAGTGCAAATTGTGTATTGGCGTTTTTGATACTTTTTGTATCCATTTTCATTAGTGTCCAACGGACACTAACTTCTAACTTACTCTAACTTGGGTTTTTTTTAGAGTCGGGCGAAATTAAAACCGAAACGAACCTATCCATATTATAAAAAAAAAAAAAAACATCATCAATACAATATTTTTAATGTTGTTGTACAAAATTGGATGAAGGGATTTAAATGATCAACAGACATTTTTTTATCATTCATTAGCTTATTCAGTATTTTTTTATATTCGAGAACCTAAGTAAATACTTCAAAAGTTTGAACGCATTCTTTTTAAGGTTGCGCAAACCATATTTACAAGTTGTAATAAAAACGTTAGTTTTAGGTCTTTGTTACTTAGGAAATAACTTCCGATATAAATATGGTTTGCGCGAATTTAAAAAAAAAAATCGTTTTTACATTTCAATATCGATTTTAAGAAAAATCGTTTTTTAGATTTGTGGCAGCCATGGTCCATCTTTTTACTAAATTTGAAGATGCTGTTTACAAATCTGGGCTTTAATTTCTCCTGAGGTGCCATGCCTCTTAAATAATCAAAATTTTTCTATCATATTGCTAGTACTAGTTACTATTTAAATTTGAGGAAATTTACCCTTTTATTGTGTTCATTTCATGGATCTAATAGAAAATCAGTACTTAAATTCTATTTATGTGATACAAGTAGAGTTTAATAATATTGATTTGATATTATTAAAACCCAGCAAAAAAAGTTTTTTCATTTGAATTATCGACACTACACGCGTATATTCGATTTTTCGATTGTCAAACAAAATGAGATAACTGTCAGCGATAAAAAAGAGTTCAGAAAGACTTTTCAATAGGGACATAACAGTTATAATCAATATTGAAAAAAATCAATAATTATTAAATGTTAATTTTTTTAAAATTTGTTGCAAATAATTGTTTTAAATGACCGATACTGTTTTGGTCTTTTAAAACCATTATAAAGAAAAAAGTATTTTTTTGGTTAGTCATAACTGTTATAAAAATAAAAAATTTTTTGGTTTTTCCTAATAAATAAGAAATTTTTTTTTGGTTATTCATAACCAATATTAACAAGAAAATATTTTTTTGGTTACAACCAATATTAATAAGAATTATTTTTTTTTTTGGTTATTCATAACACTATGTGATAAAAAACAAAAAATTGCAGGCACTTTTATGGAGACCTAGTAATGCTAAGAAAAATGATATGGGTGAAATTTCCCATACACCCCCAAAATCTCGTTTTATGATCAAAAACCCGTTTTTGGGTAGGTTGATGTGAACAATAGCTCATAACTTTGCTAATTTTTAACCCATTTTATTTTTAGTTTGAAAGAAGGAAAATAGTCCTTTCCGACCTTGTATTGTTCATTTTCATGAAACGAAAACTGACGAGACTGCAGTTGAAAGTTTTTGCCATTTTTAGATTTTTGAAGTGAAACTTCTTTAGCGAGGGTAAATCAAAAATTTTGCAACGGAAGCCACATTGTTGTTGCACTCATACGAAACTAATAAGAAACAAAGTTATGCTGTTATTAATGTTTAGCGAATGAAGTCATATGGGGATCAGCTGCGTACAATCATGCAGAGTCGACTTCTTGCAGTTTTATTTCTTGGGTTTTAGTTTAATTCATAAAAAACATTCAATATGTGAAATGCCAGTAAAATAAATATTTTAGGTATTTATATTATACAGGGCTGGCACACTAATTAGCACACCCTATCTTATTCATCTATGAAGGCAGGAAATAATATTAAAACACAAAAACTTCAATTAGGAACTTCAATATTTTTGTTTATTACCATAAATAATTCATTAATTTTTTAAATAAATTATTGTATTTGAAAAAAAAAATTCAAATAAAAAAAAAAAATAGTAAATATTCAAAATAATACGATTTTATGAATAAGGAGTTTCTTATAAGACATCTGAAAAAAAATCGAATTAATTATAAAACAAAATATAAACTAAAAGAATTTGGTGTAATTTACTTAATACTTAGTTTGGTAGCCTTTTTGAGAAATTACGGCGGCACATCTTCTATTCATGGAGGATACGAGGTCCTTGCAAACGTCCTTCGGTATTTTATACCATTCTTTGTGGATGGTGTCCCATAATTGGTTTACAGTGGTGGGTTTTAAAGCCATAACACGCCTTTTAATAATTGCCCATAAGTTCTCAATCGGATTTAAATCCGGGCTCTGAGGGGGCCAATCCAAAACTGGTATTTGCTGTGCTTCAAACCATTGCATTGTACCTCTAGATTTATGACAAGGCGCGTTGTCCTGCTGGAAAATTACTTGGCTATATAACGACAACGGAAAATCTTCGACATATGGTATGAGGTGCTTTAACAACATTGTGCGATATGCCAATGCATCCAGGTTACCTTTTATACGGACTAAAGGTCCAACACCATGAGCACTAAAGCAGCCCCATACCATTACACTGCCTCCACCAAACTTCACAGTCTTTCTAGTGTACTTAGGATCTAATTCTTTGTTTGGAGGTCGTCGTACGTAAGTTCTACCATCAGGACCACACAGATTAAACTTCGACTCATCGCTCCTTATTATCGAATTCCAGAAAGATGAAGAAGAACCATTATTGCCTTTTGCGAATTCTAATCGCTTTTTCCTATTTCCATTTGTCACGCTCGGTTTCTTTATGCTCTGACATCCTCGAAGGTTGTTTTCCAAAAGCCGCTGTCTAACCGTTCTTGCCGCGATATTTACACCATATTCCGTCTCCAAGCGTGCTCTTATTTCAGAAGAAGAAGCAAAAGGATCTTTAAGAGCATGTCGGACCAATATGGAATCCTCTCTCTTGGATGTTTTTTTGGGTCTGGATTTTCTTTTATTGGTAAACGTTCCATGGATTTGATAGTGCTTTAAAGCATTTTGCACTTTTTTACGGGAGCAATTTATGCTACATGCAATTTTGCTGATGTTTGGATCCTGTTGGTACATTCGCCATATTAGCCTCCTTTCTCCCTCAGTAGAACTTTTTTGCCGTCCCATAACTATGTTTTTTGTACATTTACTCACTATACGATAATAGTTAAAATTTCCACACCACAATTAAGCCCTCCAAAAATTTATAATTTTAATTTAAATGTGCTCTGAACAATAGGATGTGTCAAGTGGAATACCGACGAAAAACGAATATATATGAATTCAAAAGTAAAACGTGGTTAAATGTTTACATTTATAATGAATATTAATTTATTGATGATGGTAAATAATGTATATTATCAAATTTATTACAAATATTATTTTGAAAATATTTTATGATATCAAATTAGGTAGTATAGAGAAGTTTCATGGGGTGTGCTAATTAGCTTGCCAGGGCTGTATACAACTAAAAAACAAAACAAAAAATTAATATGGTTATGAAAGACCAAAAACAATATTGGTTTTTTTTAATTGGTTACGAATAACCAAAAAAAATTTGTTATTTTAATTTATTTTAATAAATAACCAGAAAAAAGTTCTTGTTTATAATGGTTATGGAAGACCAAAAAATAAATTGGTAATTTATAATGATATAAATTTTTTTTTTTTAAATTAATTATTTTTGTCAAAACCAATTTAATCTTAAACAAAGGATAACAATTATTTTGGGTCCCTGCTTTTTAAACAAAAGCTAAACCTGGTTTCGGGAATCCCAATAATGAGAATATTGTGCGTAAGTTTTTTGAACGCTATAAGCAAAGTGTTGCTATAATAATAGTTAATAAGCATGTACAAATATGTACAGATGCAGTGATGATAGCCTGCAGTGGCAACAACAGTAACAATATATGCAGTCGTTGAGATTGGCATTGAAATACCCCAATGTCATTGCACCTTTATATTGGTGCAATATATGCATATGTTGTTGTTGCTTATGCTTTTGCATGCTATCGTGAAAACTTCCGTTTTATTAGTTTGTTATAATATTATTAGTTAGCATTAATTTAGTATTTAAACACATCATTTATACTTAATAAAAGAGTCTTAACGCAAATCTCAAGGTGTAATCATTGACTTGAATAGCGTTTTTACTACTGCTTCTTCGGTGTTGTTTTGGTTAAAGTGCTAGAGCAACCAATTCCTTTTTCTTGTACTGGTGCATGTGCTAGTGCAAGAAACATATAAGGAATACAAGCAGTCAAACCAGGCTGCTTCGACAAAGCAGTTAATTAGAAGATTTTATATGATTTATATTTACAAATAAATTTAGGGATTTTTATTGTGAAACTGCCAAATTATACATCCGACTATACACATGGTACCCTATGGCAACTACTATTCACAAGCTACTAATACACATAATTTACTTGCAACAGGCCAACTAAGGACTTCAAAGATTTTAGAGACAACTATAGCAGAACAGGAAGTAGGAGGGATAATACGGAAGATGTTTTTAACAGGCTTTTGATCTCACCTGATCCCAAAATTGCATATTCGTGATCTTTGCCAAAAAATTTGAAATAGAAAAAAAAAGTTATTTTTTCTGTCTTCAAATAATTAAAACTACCCAAAACACGACATTTTTAGATTACTTAATATTTTATAGGAAATTGTCGTTGCCGACTTTGTTAATTTAAATAGCTTCAATTTTGCACAAATTGCAGCGTTTTTATTTTTTAAGTCATATGGGAAGTAGGCGTGGCAAATGTTCGATTTTTTAAATTTTTTTACAGAGTTTTCTAAAGCCTAAAAAAGGTTTCTCGTGAAATTTCATTAAGAAAACCCAATTTTTAGAGTTTTGGCCACGAGCTCCAATGTGCCCCAATGTGCATTGGTGAGAAATCAGCCCAACTTATGCAACAGAATTATACAAAATTGGACCTCTCGGATGGAGTCCTGCAAACGAAGTCACGGAGGCCGTTTGAATGATATTATTTTTAAAACATAATGGTATTGAATCTAATTTAATCCGCAATAAAGATTTTCGTCATATCTCATACACAAATCTTTTTATTAAATTTTAAAGTTCAAACACGCTTAATGAAAACCTCTTTCCCCCGAAACTGAACAGAACCAATTTTGATCGGACACAGCTTATCATAAACAGATTAAACAAAGGATTATAAAAAAAATTCTAAGCAGATTATTTTCTAATACAATGATCACTCCAGCTGATTTCGCTCAAAAAAGAGCAGATGGCTATCCAAGAGGATTTCTTTAAAATAATTAACTGTAGTCGGGTTGGCATCAATACTGGCAGACTAGTCACACAAGTTTTTCTTTCACCACCTCAAAGATTTATCCGAAGTAAACTTCAGTGTGTATATGAAGCAAAATAAATACTTATGTTACATTATTAATTAGCTCACGATGACATACCGTTCTATCTTTTCTGATCCACGAAACCTTCAGTCAATATGAAACTTACAAGAGTTTAAGTCAGGTTTGTGGTATGAAATGGCACACTGATACTCTTAATTAATCAATTTTTTAATGTCTATATTTTGTCAATACTTTAGCGACGTATTGGTTGAACTTGGGTATCGAAGGCGCTTACAAGTCAGACCATGCAAGCTACATTAAATGTGAAAGTTCTTAGGGTCTTCAACGAGATATTGCCTTATATTCTCATTGCCATTTATTTATCAAAATCCAAGAAAATAAATTATTCAAAAACAACTTCATAACTTACATCACACAGTGGAACCTTGAATGCAATAAAGCGAGTTCCTTCAATGCGCTCGCCAATGGCTTTATAATTCAGCCACCTATTAAAAAATAAATTGAAAATAATCAAAATATAAAAGTCGTAGAATACCAAATCATCACCTGTCCGGAATAGTTTTCGCCATTTATTACTAATTTGAGTGTGCGTATATTGATTTGATTTAATTGCCAATAATAACTTTAAATTTATATTTCACTTATCTCGATTTGTGCTGTAAAATAATATAAAAAATCCGATTTGATTTTGTGAACAAAATTAAAAATGACAAAATATAAAACGCGCTGGCATGAGAAAATTAAAAAACGTCAACAACAACTGTTGCCAGATAGAATGTTTTAGTTGGTTAGTGACATCTTTTAATTCATTTGCATTGATAGTAATTTCAGTTAGGCTATGGTTATATTGGGCAGTGTGGTCATCTTTTGTTTTTCAAAATCCGCTAAAATGAAGAATAAAACGCGTATTTTCTTAAAAAAAAACGCTAAAGTTTATTCCTTATAAAAGTGCGAGAAAACTCAATACATTTAAACTTTTTCACTAATACAGGCATACATCTGATACTTCTAGTCAATGAAAATTTCTTAGATTTTTCAAAGATATTTTAAATTGAAAAATCGTGCAGAGCGCTAAATCACTTTTTTCCGCGTTTTAATTTTCAAAAAGCACTAAAATCAACGGAAAAGCGCTGAGTTGGCAACACTGATATTGGGAGTATGCTCGGCCAACACCATGAAATTGTTGTTGCACCGAACACAAAGAGAGAATCTTCACTCACTCTCACACCGAACACTATATGCTCGGTGTCAGCGTGGCCATTGATAAATTTCAAAAAGTTGCAAAAAGTGTCACTGAGAGTAAAAAAGTCTCATCCCATTTTTTTTAATAAAAGGAACATTTATTTCATTTTGCAGCAGTTTGCATAGGAATAAAAAGTATTAATGTATTGAAATAAAAAAAATTCAATTATCCCAAGTAATTAATACATTAAGGTGCTTCACGAAAAAAAAATTTACTTCGGTTTATTTTATGATGATTCCCAAAATATTCAGCTCTACCGATTACCGTTCCATTTAAAAAAAAACCTCTAAAAATCGCATTTTCTCGAGTCTGCTGGCAGATTTAAAAATCGGTGTATTGCTCCCATTTACGATTGTGGGTCAAGTCGACCCACTCATTAATGGTGGTCTTGATGGCTGTAGACGACAAAGAGAGTACAGGTTCTGGGTCCAGGAAACCAGATTCCGAACCCTTTCTGGCCAGAAGGTCAGCCGATTCATTTTCTGAAATTCCTGAGTGTCCAGGAACCCATATCAACAGCAGGCTATTGTGTTTTCCAACACAATCAAGCCTGGATTTGCAATGCATAACCAGTTTAGACGTGGTTAGAGGATTAAGCAAGGATTTAAGCGCAGCCTAACTGTCACTAAATACACAGATACTCCTTTCTCTCCAACCATTATCAATAACATGGTCCATTGTCTTGATGATTGCAAAAATTTCGGCTTGAAAAACAGAAGTATACAACCCAAGGGAAAAGTGAAGGTGCACTCCATCATTTTCAATAAAGACCCCAGAACCCGAACCGAATTCTGTTCTGGAGCCGTCAGTGAAAATACGCTTACAATCAACTCCTGGCCCAGGTCCCGGCAAAAGCCAAGTTTGGGCCTCTGGAATTTGTATTGTATAGCGCTGTTGTAAAACTGGAATTGTTGGCATTGTATCGGATGGCATTGATAGAACTGTTAGATCTATATCAGTACCTTCAACAATGTCACCAATATCCCAGCAAGTGTCATACCAATACCCATTGCGTTTAAGCCTACAGATGGCTTTGACAGCCTCGCCTTTAGCAAAAATATAAAGGGGTGGTAAGTTGAGCAATGCATCCAAGGATGGTCCAGGTTTTGTAGGAACAGCTCCCGTACAGCAAATAGCCACAGTCCTTTGAAGTCTGTCAAGAGCTTTCCTAACGCTGTCAACATTAAGTCTGCTCCACTAGACTATGGATGCATAGGTGATGATGGGTCGAATCATAGCCTTATAAAGCCATAAGATTTTATAAGGTGATAGACCCCATGTTTTGCCAAAAATAACCTTACATTGGCAAAAAGCTGCCAATGCCTTTTATACCTTTAGCTCAACATGAGAACGCCAAAGAAGTTTGGTATCAAGAATGACTCCTAGATATTTCACTTCTTGGGATAGCTGAATAGTGGTTCCTCTGAGTACTGGTAAAACAAGACTATCAATTTTCCTTCTCCTGGTGAAAAGAATAACACCAGTTTTAAGAGGGTTAACCGATAGCCCGTTTGAGCAACACCAAGAGTCAATCATATTCAGGGCAGTTTGGGCTTTCCTACAAACATACCCGACCAATTGGCCCGTGATTAAGCAGGCAACGTCATCGGCATAGGCCTGTGTGTAGATACCCGACTCATTTAGGGAAACAAGCAGATAGTCAACCAGCAGACACCACAGCAGTGGAGAGAGTACGCCCCCTTGGAGACATCCTCTATTCAGTTCAGAGAGAGGATGTAACAATAACGACTCACTACGGATGCGGTGTTCAACACAGCGCTCAAGGCATTTTAGTAAGAAAGACATCATACTAATTGGTCTAAAGCTTTTGGGATTTGTATAGTTGTTCTTTCCAATTTTTGGAATGAATACAACTTTTACCAACCTCCATTGTTGAGGTATGTGAGCGAGAGCCAAACTGGAGATGAAGATCTTCTTCAAAACCGGTAGCAATTGCACCATACCCTCTTTCAGAGCAACTGGGAGTATACCACCCGGACCCGGCGATTTGAAGCTGTCAAAGGAAGCAATAGCAGGCCTAATCGCATCTTCATTCGCCACTGTCCTGGCAACCCTCCAGTTACGCTGCGAAACTGTCGAACTAACCCTAGTAGTTTAGGGGGTAGAGCACAGCTTAATGAAGCCAGTTCTACTCTAAACTTTTCCCAATCCGCCTTTTTCGAATTTCTTATGAGCGTTAAAGGATTAACTTCAACACCATACTGAAACTCGATATATCTGTGGTCTGAAAGAGAGTCATCTCTAAGGACCATCCAGTTTGAAATTGACTGCACTAACCTTTCATTAGAAAGGGTTAGGTCAATAACCTGCTGCCTAGTAGGTGTCACAAAAGTGGGTTGATTCCCAACGTTTTGTATGTTCAACCCAGAAGACAGGATGTAGTTGAGAAGATGGGCCCCTCTTACGTTGCACTTGCTGCTGCCCCAGATAACATTCTGTGCATTAGCGTCACAACATAATATGAGCCCCAAATTCATCCTCTCACAATACTCCACAAATTCAACAACCATCGCTGGCGGTGGTGGTAAAATTGCATCGTATGGAAAGTAGGCAGAAGCAATCCCAAAATGTTTCAATTCTCGATTGTCCTGAAAACTCACCTTGGCAGCCACCATATCGTGGCCACAAAACTGACCAAGTTTGGTGATTGTAAGATGAGGAGATGCTATAAGACAGGTTCTAGGTCTATTAGAGCTCTCATCATATAGAATCGTGCGCCCCCTTAACTCACCAAGTCCACAGATGCGTCCTTTATGGACCTTGGTTCTTGGATTGTTGTTATGTGAGGTAATGTATGCAACATTGAAAGGCGTTTACATAGGAGAGCAGTAGCAGCCTTGGAATGTTGCAAATTTATCTGGGTTACTGTAAGTCCACAGATAGGCTCCAAAATATTTGCCGAGTTAGAAGACCAGGAAAGCCTCGCGTTATCATTGCCGGCAGCAGTAGGCATCACAGAGGTGGCGTTAATACTTCGGAAAGTGTTAGAGCCTCCCATCTGCGCGCCCACACTGCAAGAGATGGCAACGCTGGCAGTATCAGTCTTCGTCCTCTTTACCTGAGCGCGCCTGAAGGAAGCGGCTTGGCTTCTCTGAGGAACCTCTGCATCGGTTGCTGTAACCTCAGCAGAGAGTACCCTCTTTGTAACACTGGCCATAATTGGGTCTTCAACCAGAGTAGTGGCCGAGGCCTCCTTACGTCTGTTTATCGACCTAATCTTCCTCCATTTGCGTCTCATACTGCGAGAAGGTTGTGGCCCCAGTACGCCGGCTTCTGTAAGAGGTATGTCGGCCACAATTGTGACGCCCAGACTCATACCTACTTCAGCCGGAGGGTTCACAGCCCCTGACACCAAAGAAGAGTTGGTTGTAAAGATTACGGCACGTATCGAAATACATGTTGGTCCCCTTGAGTGACCGACAGCCTGACAGGCCTAGTTAAGATTATCTTCATATAAAAAAATTAGAGAAGATGAAGACAGAGCTGACGCTGCTATCATCTGTTATAATTTCGCCATGGTGTATTGTACACCGTGCACTCCGAGTATTCAGGGTGGCTATAAGTTTTTTTTACAAAACAGTATCATTACATACAAAATCGTATTAAACAAACGAGTATATTTTGGCAAAAAACAACTCTGCAACGAGCACCAATATAATTAGGCACTAGGAACTATAAACTTTTGTGTGTAAATCGGAAGAAAAATCACCAACGGCCAGCATGACCAACTCAGTGCTTTTCCCGCTAAATTTAGTGCTTTTTGAAAATTGAAACGCGGAAAAAAAGTGATTTAGTGCTTAGCGCGTTTCTTCAATTTAAAAGACACTAAATGCTCCACTTCCATTTCCTGAACAATCCTAACAAAATTTTTTATCGAAACATTGTAATTTTTGTACTTCATTTTTCAACATTAAATTCAACAATGGACAGCAACCAAAATACTACCTTGTAAATCAACGTTGAAAATCATCTGCTTTGTTGTTACCCCTCGTTTACACATGCAAGTAAACTGCTGTTAGTTCAGAATACGTATTATCTTCGAAAAATCGAAGAAATTTTCATTGGCTAGAAGTAGCAAATGTGTTCATGCATTAGTGTAAAAGTTTAAATGTATTAAGTTTTCTCGCACTTTATAAGGAAAAAATTTAGCCCGTTTTTAAAGAAAATACGCATTTTCTTCCTGATTTTAGCGGATTTTGAAAAACAAAAGTTGGTCACATTGCCAACTGCGCTTTTTTTAAGATAAAATATTATTCTAGTGAAATAACTCGTAAAGAAAACGTAATAATCCAAATCGGCGCGTATTTTGATATAATTATTTGATGTAGCAAAGGGGTCTGGAACTTTTATTTTTAACATGGCAATAATAATGTAAACGTCACCCGATAACATGGTTGCTTTTATAAAGGACAAAAAAATTCGTATTAGTGCATTGTTAGGCTGTGGTTGGTGAAATTGTTGTTTCACCGAACACGAAGAGAGAGTCTTTACTCGCTCTCACACCGAACACAAAGAGAGAGTCTTTACTCACTCTCACAGTAAACACACTATGCTCGGTGTATTGTACACCGAGCACGCCGAGTATTCAGAGTGGCAATGAGTTATTTTACAAAACAGCATCATTGAATACAAAATAGTATTAAACAAACTAGTATATTTTGACAAAAAACAACTCTGCAACGAGCTGAATGTAGCCACCTCGTCGAACACCGAGCACCAATATAACCAAGCACGTAAAGCACTCTCTGATTGCGCTCTGAACACAAAAAGAAGCACAATTACGTTTGCTCTGAGTGATCAGAGCTAAAAAGAAATATAATTACGTTTCTTGACAACTCGTGCTTTGCGCAAAGCTAATAAAGAGAATGCCTAATGTGATCTAAAAAAAAGTAGAAGTAGGAGCTAAAACAGTATTTGTAGCAGAAATATAAAAAATAAACTCTGGCAACTCTCGCATATATCTGACGTTTATTTTTTGCATTCTAATTCTTCTCCGCAATAATTTTATTTTTGCGTGTTCAATCCGGTTTAAAGTTTCCTAAACTTTGGTGTTTCAACATAATTAAGTTTATAAACTCTTTGGTTATTACGTTTTTGCTCATTTGCTTGTAACAAACTTCATTGCTAGTCGCCCGGACTGCCACTGTGCACATAACCTCAATTTGGTATTCGTGTGCTTCTGCTAATTTATGGATCACTATGGACGATTTCTGTGGCAAATGTGACAAAGGATTCTCCAGAAATGATTGCCCTGCTGTTCCGTGCACTGACTTATGCAAGAAGCGTTTTCATCGTGGCTGTTGCATGGGTCCATTAACTGAGTATGACGTCAAAATGCTAAAAGGGAATCAGCATCTAGGTTATTTCTGTAATGACTGTCTGGGTATGTCAGCAAAACTTGCTAAAGCTTACGAATCCATTACATAATCGCAAAAAGCTGGGTTCAATAGTCTTCTGAGTGTTTTCGAGCTTAAGTTAGAATCTCTTAGTGATCAAATTGCTGACCTTAAAGGTCTCTTAGAGGCTGAGTTCAATAATCACCAAGCTATCAATAAATCGCTATCCAATCAGTCTACGTCTCTATCGCCAACTCTTACATGGGCTATAACTGTTGCCATGGCATCACCGATCATTACGCCTAATCCACCGATTGCTCGTCTGAACTCCAATCGTGCTGCTCGTCCATCCAATAATCGTTCTACTGATATTCCTAAGATTCTCACTAATGTGAATAAAATCAAACCTAAAGTTGTCGATAAATCTCGTAACAACATCAACAAAAATAATTATGTGCAAAATGTGGTTGTTGGCCAGAACACGAATGTTGATCTCGATGTTGGAACTAGGAAAAAATGGCTTCATCATTTAAACACTCGGTTACGGTTATATCTCACATCAAGCTTCTATTGGTAAGAGTCTCCTTAGTTGTCGCAAATTGGTTAAGAAGGATACTCCTACTAATTCTCTACGCAGCATCAACTTTAAAGTGGGTGCTTGTGATACAATGTATGAAAAGCTACTTAATCCATCGGTTTGGCCAGTTGGAGTAAATGGGAAACCATTCCAGTTTTTTCCAAGGAGGCAGGTTCCTCAATTACCCACTTGAAATCGTCTGTTGTCAATAATCTCATTCCTCTAAAGTTATACTATCAAAACTGTTCTGGAATTAGAACGAAATCGCATAATATTTGGAATCTAAGTTCCATTATCGATTATGATGTCATAGTTTTTGCTGGGACGTGGCTCAATGAGTTTTTTTATCCAAATCTATATCATGTGTTCCGTAAAGATAGAGATTTTATTAGATCTGGTTGTTTAAAGGGTGGTGGAGTTTTAATAGCAGTTCGTCGTAATCTTCATGCCTCACTTCACATACTTCACAATACTGACACTCTTCTTGATCAGATTTGTGTTTTAGTACAAGGATCTTCTGGAGCAATATATATCTGCGCATCTTATATTCCTCCGAATAACAGTGATTCGTTATATATGAAGTGTGCAGATAATATACTTCACCTTTCACCTCGCGCTGAATATTCCTGACGACAATCACATCTGTGTATTGGGCGATTTCAACTTATGTAAGGTTGACTGACGTAACCTTAATATTACTAATATTTTAACTCCATCTAATGTAACTAGTGTATCGGAAATCTATTTAATTGATAGTTTATTAAGCCTTGGTCTTTTACAAATTAACTGCTTTCCTAATAAATTAAATAGATTTTGTAAATCGATAATTAATGTCTTTTATTTCTGCGGATGTAAACAAATTATTTATTAGATTTTTGAGGTTAACTAGAATACACGTTTTTATAAGACCGGAAATCACACAATAATCAACTCTTCTTCTTATTTTCTTTGGCGGTTATTTTAAAATATCTTACATTTAGAGGTTGGCAATATTTACAGGCATTCATTTGGGTTTCTTTATGAATACATTAATACATTTATAATTACAGGGGTGCATTTGAATAAATTTATACTACAATTTCTTGATCTAATTTTTTTCAGTAATAATATAAATTATAATTTTCTTGATTGTGCTGTCCCTTTTTCCAACCCTGGTTTGCATCATAATCCGATTGCTTTTGATATTGAGTTTTATGACTTTCCATATATTTTCAATGATAATGATAAAATTAACTTCAATTATAGATTATGTGATTTCAATAATATTAATCGACTAATTTTAGACATTTGTTGGGCTGATTTATTTAATAATCTAGATTTGTCTCCTTGTTATATGACTTTTAAACTTAAGTTACGTGATTTTTGTATGAATAATATTCCGAGATTTCCTAGAAAGATTCATAAATTACCGTGGTATACTAAAGAACTAAAAAAGCTAAAGAATTCGAGAAATAAGAACTATAAAAATTTCAAAAGTACCAATAATTCTTATTACTACTCTAGGTATCAATATTATAAATTGGAGTTCAGTATTCTGAATAATTATCTTTACCATAATTACATCCAAAAGTTTGAAATCAATATTAATACCAATTCGAAGGCCTTTTGGAGATACGTTAAATCCTTTGTTTCAATTCCGCCCGTTCTGGTTGTTGAATCAGGGTTATTAACTTCACGCATATATTTTTTTCACACTGCTTTTATTTAAACTATTATTGTGACTGCAAATAAATAAATATGTTCACTCTTACCCGACGCAACGCAAAATTATTTCACAATTAAAAAGTGTTGTCATTTTCAATTTCTATGCTATACTTATTCAAAAAGTATTACCAGTATTAATTTTTAATGCTATGCTAGCCTGTTTACATTTTGAATGTTAAATTTACACAGAATAATATCAATTTTACATGAAAAACGTATTAAGTAATGAGAACATTATTAATGTAATTTTAACATTATAATTTGACATTACAATGTAAAAGGAATTATTATCAATATGATAGTTTTTGCCGCAAAACTAACATTTTTGTTTTTACATTGAAAATAACATTACAGAAATATCAAATTTACATTGCACTTTTTTTTGAGTGTGGAAATATTGTTGGAAGTGCAGTTAATAAAATGAATATAAAACGATCCCCATCTATATACATATTTATTAGTGTAACTACATTTTTATTACAGAGGATCTAGAAGATCTACACTATCTTATTATATATCAATTTAAAGAGCTTAACGAGTAGGTTAGCCAAATCAGATTTAAAATCGATTGAGCCAATTCCAAAATATTAGCGTCGGAAGTTCTTTAAAATTCACTCATTGAACAAAGCATTGCATTCATCGTTGTAAAAATCATTGCTTAAGAGGGAGTAAATAACAAGTGAGAGAGAGAGAAGACATGAGTAACAGCATTTCTCAGAATCATCTAACGATTCGCTGCATTGGCTCGCTGCGTTAACTTATTTGTCTTCATTTATCGCCGCTGCTGCCTTATTTGTGTATTACATCCCAGTAATAAAATCTATGCACTTGTTGCTCTCGAACTCAGTTGCTCCTAGCCCTCTAAGAAATGGATGACTTTTGTGGGGTATGCAATACTAGATTTTCTAGAAATACTGATAGTCAAATCGTCCCGTGCAGTGGGCTCTGTAAAAAGTTGTTCCATCGTGGTTGCTGTGTTGGTCCGCTGACCGAATATGATCTCAAACTGCTTAAATCTAATCGTAACCTTGGCTATTTCTGTGCTGAATGCATCGATATCTCTGCAAAGTTATCTAGGGCATATGACTCGGTTTCGGAATCAAATAAAGCTGGTGTTAATAGTTTGCTCACTATATTCGAATCAAAATGGAAATCGATTAACGACCAGTTTACTGAGCTAAAAACTTTTTTGGTTACTGAACTTGATAAGCCTTTAACTGCAAACAATGATTTTACTGTGCAAATTTCCAATATTTCTACAGAGATTAAGGAGCTGAGGACATATATAAACTCTAATCCGAATTGTGTTTACGTGCCTGATGTCACTAGTGCAGCCTGTGTTACTCCTACCTCAGTGTCCTCGCTTGCGCTTCCTTGCTCTAATGTTGATATGGCTAATACTGTCACTGACCTGTGCCCTGCTGCTGTTCCAACGCCGACCCTCTCCTGGGCTCAAACAGTTGCTAGAGCTTCTCCAATCATAACTCCTACTGCTCAAGTATCTAATGTGGCTACTCGTAATATTCGTCGCTCGAAGAAAAATGTTGATGTCAACTCTGATTTCTTGGCTCCAGTACCAAATTCTGGCTTTCATGCTCCAGCACCTTCGGGACAGCATCACTATACAAATTTAAAAATTACATCTACTGCCGCTCCGCGTAATACCTCTGTTTTTGCTGATGTTGCATCTCAAACGATTCCTAATGTGTTTACTTCTCCTAATCCTACATATAATTGGACTGCTGTAAAAAGAAATATGCGTATTGATGGGTCAGTGCTGGTTGGCTCTAACACTAACTCTAAGCTTGGCGTTGCTGCGCGTATGAAATGGTTGCACTTATCGTCTTTCCTCCCCTCTGTGTCTTCTGAAGATATTATTAATTATATTTCACACGCTGCAAATATTGATAAAAGCTTACTTTCATGCTATATACTTGTGAAAAGAGATACGCCTAAAGATACGCTGAGGCGAATTAATTTCAAGCTGGGAATCGTTGAATCTGCCTACAATAAAATTTTAAATCCTGATATCTGGCCGGAGGATGTTCAAGTTCGTCCTTTTCCGAGAACTGCATATTAATGCTTTAAACATTCACTCTACACTTGATGCGAATAGTCATTTATGTGTACTAGGTGATTTCAATCTGAACAGTATTGTGTGGACTTATCTTGCAAATGAGTTTACTCCGACTAATGTTAATCGTAATACTGAAACTAATCTTATTGATAGTTTTCTTAGTATTGATTTACTTCAAATTAACTCCTGCTTTAATAAGTTAAATAGAATTCTTGATTTAATTTTTATTTCTAATAAATTAAAATTTGATCTGTCGGAATGTTTTTGTCCTATCTCTTCTTCTGTTTTGCATCATGTTCCCTTACTTATAAAGATTGAAACCTATGAACTTATCCAGAGTTAGCCTGTAAATCAGCCTTTTAATTTTAAATTATGTAACTTTGATTATATCATAAATATTTTAATGGACATTGATTGGTGCTTGCTATTTAATAGTAAAAGTGTTGCAGTTTGCTTTGACTTTTTCAAATCTAAAGTATTAGATATCTGTAATAGTTATGTCCCAGACATTTTTTAAGCTTCCATGGTATTCTAAGGCCCTTAAAAAGTTAAAAAATCTCCGCAATAAATATTTTAAACTGTCTCGTTCTTCTAATAATGTTGAATATGACTTAAAATATGTGCATTATTTGAATGAATTCTACACTCTAAATAAATGTGTGTACAAACAATACATCTTGGGCTTTGAAGCAAATATTAAAACTAACCCTAAATCGTTCTGGAGTTTTATCCAATCAAAAAATTGTAGTTCATATATCCCGTCGTACATGTTCTATAATAATAAGAGCTCTAATTCAATCTCTGATACAGCTTTGTTGATGATGGTTTGTCTTGTGATGATCAGTTGCTCAAAAATATTGATACATTCTTGGATTTTGGCTTGCTTACTGTTTCTGAATTGGAGGTTTTTAATGCTATGGTAAATATGAATACTTCTGTAAAGCCTGATATTGATGGTTTCTCTCCTATAGTATTTTCTAAATGTACTGTTACTCTTTGTAAAACTCTCAGTCATATTTTCAACAAGTCATTAATTTCAGGTACTTTAATTGATAGTTGGAAAATTGCATTTATTACACCAGTTTTTAAATCGGGGGTAAAAAATAATGTTTCTAATTATCGGCCTATTTCGAAACTATCAAATGTATCAAAATTAATTGAAAGTATCATCAAAGCTAAATTGTTCTTCTCTGTTAAACGTCATCTTTGTCTTGAGCAACATGGGTTTGTTGCAGGTAGTTCAACTGTGACTAATCTTGCACAGTTCTCGAACTATTGCATCTCTTCATTGGAATCAGGCCATCAGGTTGATGTGATTTATACGGATTTTTCGAAGGCATTTGACAAAGTCAGTCATAGCCTCTTAATTGCTAAACTTGCTAAGATGGGTTTTCATTCCGCTTTTCTGAGTTCTAGACGTTGTTTTGTTGCCATAAATAATGAGTTATCGTATCAGTTTACTGCTTCTTCTGGGGTTCCACAAGGTAGCATTCTTGGGCCTTTGCTCTTCATCTTAACGATATATGCAAATGTATCATAAACTCAAAATGTTTGCTTTATGCGGATGACCTTAAGTTGTTCTGCCGAATTCGTAATCTATCTGATACTGCCGCTTTGCAATGTGATCTCAATAATGTTTTTAATTGGAGTATCTCAAATGGTCTTCCGCTAAATATCTCCAAATGTTCTCATGCTGCTTTTTCAAACTCTAATAATATCCTTAGTACTAACTATTTTATCCAAAATTGCTCACTGCAAACTGTTACAACTATTCGAGATCTAGGTGTAATTTTTTATTCAAAGTTTACTTTTATTGAGCACATTAATTTTTTAATTCCTAAAGCCTACTCTGTTCTTGCGTTTGTCGCAGGAATAGTGTTAATTTTACTGACCCGCATACTCTTAAGTGTCTTTACAATGCTTTCGTTAGATCTAGATTAGAGTATGCATCTCTCATTTGCTTATTATGCTTCTCATTCAGTTAGATTGGAAGGAATTCAAAGAACATTCACTAGATATGCCCTACGTCCGTTAAATTTTGGTGTTACTTTGCCCGCATATAATGTGCGATGTTTGCTTTTGGGTTTGAAGTCCCTTGAAATTAGAAGAAAGGCGGCTTCTTTAATATTTATTTATGATATTATTTCATCTAAACTTGATTGTCCTGAATTGTTAAGCTGTATTCTGTTCAATGTGCCATCTACGCATCTCCGACACTGTAATCTATTTTATAACAAGCACCATCGCTCTAATTACGCACTGAATGAACCTATTGTAAGAGCATTGTCACAACTTAATGAATTGTCATCTACTTGTATGTTTGATTTCTCTGTATCTAAGGACTGCTTTAAGAATATTGTATTTAATGCACTCTAATCACTTTTCACTATAAAATCTGTTGTATTTATCTTTGTTTGGATTTAATCCATAGACTACATATACATTGTTAATTCTTGTCTTCAATACTGTTACTTTATTACTAATGTAAGGTACAAACTCTGTTCTCTGGTCTGTAAGGATATTATATTGTCCATAGACTAAATAAATAAATTATCTGCATACACAAATAACAATACAAATACAAGCGAGTAGTTTGGCTCTTTTTTGACATTTGTTATTTCATAAAGAGATTTCTTGAACAAAAAAAAATAGCACCAGTTACTGGGGCCTTACCGACTAGTATTCCTTTATTTGACAGATCAAAAAAATTCCCGAAAATCACTCATTTTCCCAGCCCTCACAATGGCTTAAGAGGTTAATCAAAATTCGCTTTGTCGTTTAATGTCGTTGTTTCAAATTTTGTCTGTTAAAAATTGTTACTAGCGTGAAGTTAGCAACGACGCTAAAAATCAGCTGTCCAAAACACAGGGTGACTCAGATGACAAGAAAATAATAAACATAATATTTCTTTGTGCACAAAAACTAATTAAAAAGCCTTAAATTCAATAAATTATTAAATATTTGTACGATTTTATGAATGTTTTCTCACGTGGACATTACC